>VXAU01003549.1:2203015-2240754 GCA_013399695.1 Formicarius rufipectus | reverse complement strand
GGGGGGGGGACGGACAGTTTTGGGATGTTGCATCCTCTCTGGGTGGCAAGAAGGGGGATTGTGTCCCACCAGAGGGATCGACTCTCAGCAGGTCTCAGTGCCTCCCCATCAGGGTTTCTCTCTTGTTGAATTTGAGGGTTGCTGGGGTTTGCCACAGCAGTTAAGACTGGGAGGGGGTGTGTTAATTTTTTTTTTCCTTTACTTAAAAGTTTGGGTTTCCTTTAAAAAGATTTGCATTCTTTTGAGAACATGGAAAAACAGGATCTGAGGGGGTTGATTCCACGCTGGCTCCACAGACTGACAAAGAAAGAAGCTAACCCTTTTCCATTCCTGTTTGGTGCTGCTGTACAGGAAAGCCATCCCTGCCCAGGCTGGCAGCTGCCCCACAGCTCCCCTTGTTCTCAGCTGTGGGGTGCCCGGCTTTCCTGCAGCCTCATCTCCCTTTCAGCATCCTCTTCCCATCGCAGGCAGGGGGTGCAGGGAGATGTTCGCTTGTGTTTCATTTTTCACTGTGACCTTCAGTAGCTCATTTTAAGTCATACCTTATCCTAACATTGGCAGAAAGCAGCTGGCTGCAGCTGGGTACTGGAGTTTTGATCCCAGGCATGCCTTCCTTCGCTGCAGCAGGACAAGCAGTCTGGGACCAGTGCAGGAGGGTTTGGATTGCTGCTGCTTTATACCCTGCCTGCACTACCAATCCGTATGGGAGGCCACCGAGCTGGTGCTGACAGCTTCTCCTATTAAACCAATGCACTTTAATACAAAAATGGCTCAGACCATTAGCACTATGAATTAAAAGTGTATAAATTGCATGGTATGTCAAGTGCATCAGAACTGCTCCAGTTCACTCCAGCTCACATGTGGTGGGTGCCCACAGGTGACTGTCACCTGTGTTTTCTCAGGCACTGTGGGCTCTGCAGGTCTGCACGGGGGCCTCTCCTGTCTGCATTTACATGGTCTGCAGCATGGGGCTCCCTCCTTCCCTCCAGGGTCTGGTCTGGTCCCTTAGCTCCAGGCTGCAGCAGAGGTGGTGACAGGCTGCAGTAGCCCAGGGATCATCTTCCCCTGCCCCATTCTTGCAGGATCACACCATAGCACTCCCCTCCTTTAGCTTCCTCCCAGCTTTTCATCCCACTTTTCCAGTTTGCCACAATTCTCTTTCTGTCTGTGGCCCCAGCTTTGCATGGCATGCAAATTTAATAAATACTCTCTCTGTTTCTCCACGTTGGCTGTTAATGGGAGTGCTCAGTAGTGACTTGCCAGCCCCACAGTGAGCCTTTTAGAGCTGCTCTCCCAGTACCATCCCCTCACTCCCTCTGCACCCATCCACACCCTGCCTGGCCCCGCTCCCCCCAACCCCAGAGCAGGGCAGGCACAGCACTCCCATCCCATAGCCACCGTTGCTTCACCATCTGTGGGCTCATTATACCCTGCTGCTGGAGGAAATTAAATTGGCCTGATGTGTCTCATTCTTGACAAAGCCATATCAGGTATTACTCATATCTGTACTTAAATCCAGATGCTCACTAAACTGTCTCAGATTATTCATGCCAGCATTTTTCTGGGATGGGAAGGGTGACAATTAGTTTGTAGCCCCCTACTCTTTGTCCCTGTTAGATGGGTACTGTGGTTGCTGGTCTTGGGCTACCAAGAGAGCTTCTTCCTGGTACTGCCACTGATAGCTCTGAGATCTCAGCAGAGATTTTGATCCTAGTTTAATCCTAAAATGGATCAGGTCCTGCCAGGCTGAAAACACTAAACACACCATGTAACATTTTAGAGTAAAAAATATTGAGGGGTTGTTTATCTTTCTTTCATGGTACTTTTGCCCCTGATAAAGAGGCATATTGTGGAGGGACTGACTCCAACTATTACAAATTAGAACAACTTTATTCTCCATACCAACCAGAAGAAAAGTTTGCAAAGGCAAACACACTGACTTTCTGCAACTGTTTCCATTCTTGGAAGAACATCCCTTCAGTCAACAGGAGTGCTTTCCTGTTGGATATTCCAATTACATGCCATTTCAGGTGAGGATCTCTTAGATGTTCTGCTCCTCCTTGTGTGATAAATTGGTCCTGGGTCTTGACTCTGCTGGAAGTAAAGAAATCTGAGGGCTCTTCAGGGTTTGGAGGGTCATGCCCATGGGAGACAGTGGAAAACATCCAGAATTAAGATTATATTTATGAGAGTCCCTAGGAGGGACATTTAAAAGCTGGTGATTTCTCATGCAGAAATCTTCCTGCGGAGCTGAGCAACATGGGATGCTGGTCCCCTTTGCAGTGATAGTACATGCATGTCCACAGCATGAGCCCCCTCCACATCCTCACCCTGGATCCCAGGGGATTTGAGCTCTTTCTGGAAACCTCAAGTCACAAGAGAAGCCAAAGTCTTTCTCCAATGTCCTCTGAGAGCCTCCAAGGATGCTCCAATGGGACATGGCATCAGTCACATGACCAAAGAGCGTTCTTGAATTTTCCTCCCTGGGGTCTTATTCTTTAAGATGCTGGCAATGAGAAAACCCCCTTTGCACCCTTCCCCCACCTCAAAGCATCTTTTATAAAAATAAAGTGCCCAAAATAGCCCTAGACAGTGCTTGACATTTGCCAGACAGCTGCTCTCAAGAGTGCTACAAAGGTTATGGATTGCTCTCTGCTTCCCTCCTCCTCCCACTCTACCACCGCCTGCGTGAACCTTGGAGCAGGGCCAGGTTTGATGGGAGTCTCATGGTTTGAAAAAGCCAGATTTGAGGAGGTGTTTGTGTGTCGTTGCCTCCCATCCTGGCTGGGCAGCTTGTAGCGGAGCGGGGGTCACTGCTGCAAGAGGAGATGCAAACCCTTGCATGAACTCTGCCCACGCCTGGGCTGACAAGATGCTGCCACAGAAGCCTGGTGTCCACGGGGAAGGGTTGTCCGTACCTGGAAGGTGTTGAGCACCACTGCTTGGTCTTCCAGGTGTGTGAAAGCATAGAGAGACGGGGTGCTCCATGGTGTACACCTCATCCCATGCAGCCAGGAAAGGGGTCACACCTGCCTGCAGGGTCACAGACAGTCTTAAGAGGTCCCAAATAAATGCAGAGCCAGCCCAGGAGGCCAAGGTTGCCTGGGAAAGTTATAGCTCAAAGGAAGATTTGACAGTCATCTTGGATCAAAGCCCCATCTCAGGCTTACAGAGTCTAGAGAAAGAACAAGCAGAATGTGAGAGCTGCAAAGATTCAGTGATCTGTGCTGGAATTGGCACTTGGAAAGGGATGTGGGGGACACGAGAGGCCAAAGGGCCTGGCCAGACAAGCCTTGCAATGAGAGGCAAAAGGGCCTTAGTGGAGAGGTCGAAAGGAAATTTAAGCATCTGCAGGAGTCAGGGGGGACCTTCATTCCAAAAGTGGAACTGGCTTTGTGTAGCCTGAGGAGTTTATCATCTTTCTTGGGAGCACCTAAGAAGAGTTGCAGATGGAGAGAGGGCACTATCTGTGGACAAGAGGGCATCTGAAATTACACAGGAAGCCCTCTTCCTGTGGGGGTTGGCCAGTGCATCTCACCATGAGGGCAAGGTCTCATCAAGGAGTGAGAGAAGTTCCCCTTCTGTGTGGCTGGTGTTTTATATGGTGAACAGAAAGTCATAATTGGGGGCTGGAAAGTGAAAGACAAAGGCATGAACTTTTAAATTATCTACGTAGATAAATACTTGAAGTCTGTTATCTTAATCAAAATGAGAAGTCAACAGCAGCAAGACATGACCCAGTTTTGTTATCTGGTAACCAAATAAATATATACATGTATTTTAAGCAAAAGAATCAACAGCTTTTAAGTAGAAAAAAGCATTCACACAGGAAGGAAATTGATCACTTAGGACATAACAGCATCTTCGAAAAGTTAAGTGCAGTAAAAAATTGTTTTATGCATAACAAGTTAGGAATACAGGCCTCTAAATGTTTTTAAGTCCCAGAAGCTTCACAAGACCATGCTGTGCTGAACTGGAAGAAAGGAGACAACCAGTTTGCAGAGGAAAGGGCAGGATCTCAGTCAGCTCTATCCATGACCTTACCAAGTCTGGGAGATATCGAATACTGGGAGGTATTCAGGTGTCGATCTATTTTCCCTTATTACATCTGTGAGGCTTGCTCCTGCTCAGGGCAGGATGGTCCCTGCTCCCTGGGCAGCCTTTAGGGCTCTGCTGTAGCTGAGGGATGAGGATGGGGGATGTGAGAGAAGCCATCTGAGGGAGCTCATGGGTCTGGCAGAGATGCACAGCACAGAAGAGCCTCACATGGTTTGCTTGGGGTGTTTTGGCTTTTTCCTCCTAGTTTTATGTTTACACACATTAAGGTTTCCAAGGAAGTGTGTTGCTGGCTGTGGCCACGCTGCAGGATCTGTCTCATTTCCTGGGACGTGAGACTATTTCAAGGACTCTTCAGGTCTTCAATAAAAGTCACTTCTAAGATGTCTTTCAGTGCCTGTTTCCCCATCCTGCACACTGATTTGTCCCTGTAGTTTTGCCACCCAACAACTTTGATGTCTAGGAGTCTGCAGAGCTCACCTCTGAAGCATTTCCCATCACATGTCTAGCTGTTTATACCTTTGAAGCATGCCTTTTCTGTTTAAGGACTGTCTTGACCACATCAGTAGAGTGAGAATTTCTAAAAATAGATGAACTGGCAAACTTCTCAATCTGGAAACTGACATGCTTTTGAAATCTCTGGAAAAGAATGGATTCCTTAAAGTATGGTTTACAAATACTGATTTCATTATTTATGGTAGTTGTAAAGCACAGTGCATTCAGAAAGCATCGTCCCATTGAAGACGTGTGTTACTCATTACCACGGCTTTAACATTCCAGCATGTTCCTCAACAGAAATGTAGCCAAGAGAACAAGCTGGGGACATAAACAGGGGCTGCCTGAGGGGAAGCTGCTTCTCATTTTGCTTTGGAAATAGGAGAAGGGAAGACTCAGGGGGAGCACAGGAGACTCTGCTAGAGTCTCTCAATATCAGATCAAAAGGGTAATGCAAAGAAACTAAAAAAGCAGCAAATTCCCAGGTGGAAAGAGATGGAAATAGATTTTTATTACATGAACACTCTGCCCAAGAGACCAGTGAGGCAAGGATGGGGTTGGGTATCAGAGTGGTGGGGTGCTTCTCTGGCTAAGGCAATGAGGGCTGAAGGTTAGTCACAAAATTCATGAGTTTTGGAAAGAAACACCCATGTGTAAAACACACATAAGATTGCATATAGTTTTCCTCCACACTTGTTCACTCAGCACCCTCTCCTCCCATCCCTCCCTAGTACACCCAAAATTTCATATTCTTTGCTGTTCTTCCTTCAGTATTTTGCTCAAGCACCACAAATCTCTGGCATTTCTTTTTCTCACATGGTGTCCTGGACAGAGACTAACTCTCCTCCAAGTCTTTTGAAAAGCACCCAGTTTGCCCTGGAATCTTTCTCAGTATCCCAGCATTTAAATTTCTCTGGGATCATTGTTTTTACCCTACCACTATGTTGTCCCTCACTCATTCCACTTTTTTCATTCCTAAAGTCACCGGTAGCCAAGGGAACATGCTCCTTTTTAAACCAGCTGTCCTGGTCTTATTGTTTCTTTTAAAAGATTTATTGCATCGTTGCTCTCTGCTCCTCTCACTATTTCCACTGGTGTATTTGTAGACGCGGGTAAGCATTGCAAGAGCGCCTGCACCTGTTCCTCTGAGTCCTCCTTCTCCTCTGCATCTTGCCCTTCTGTGAAACCCTCTTGCAGGAATTCCATGCCAGGCTTGTGTTTCACCCTCGAGTTGTACCTTTGGTGCTCTGAGACCATGTTCTGAAGTCTTGGCACTGCAGAAGTGAGAGGTTTCTCAGGAATGTTCTGTAAGGTCTGCTTCAACTGCTACAGCCATGTATAGATGTATGAGTGTGTGTGTATGTATATATATAATAACTCCAAGGCTGTGGCTTTGATCCCTGTATGGTCCATTCACTTAAGAGTTGGACTCAATGATCCTTGTGGGTCCCTTCCAACTAAGAATATCCTGTAATTCTGAGATACACACACACACACACACACACACACATATATATATACATATATATATATATATATAAAATTTTTCTGGCAGCTCACCACAATGGCAGCAAGTGATTGGAGGGTAATTTCTTGGCACTGAGGTCAGTGTACCAAGCCACTCTGCCAGTGCTGGTCTTCTACAGGCTCCTGCTCTGGATGCTGCTCCTGAGCATCCACACAGCGCCTTGCTTTGAGAATGCTACATTGATTTGGTACTGAGGGAATGCTGCACCTCCGAAGTCCTTTTCCAGGCAGCTGTACCCATGCCATTTGCATAGTGGTGGCTGGAATGGGGATCTTCTGGTCTCTTCCTGGTCCTCCTTCAGTATGCATTCACTGGGAGGTACTTGAACACCCTCATCCATGTACATCTGTTCCTCCCACATGTTGAGAAATTCCCTGCTATTAGAACCTGTTCCCCCTAAAACCTTATGGGCTACCTCCTCAGCTGCTGCTTCCCATGGTCGATGTGACTGGGCGTGTGTCTGCCCTTGGATCTCACCTAGATAATCACACCACAGGGCACAGATCATCCTTCAACACAGCCACACACTCGGATACCTAAACCATGAGACTCAGCAATGCACTGGGTGGGTCTGAGACCCCCTGCAAGTACCAGCACCCACCCAAGCTGTTGTGGCCAGCAGAACAGCACCTCCCAGCAAAGGCAGTTTGCACACATTTAGGTCTTACCCTCAGGTTGCTCTTTGCTCATCTGCCCAGGGCTGGGAGATGCCTGGGGAGGTCACCAGTTCTCCTGAAGAAAGGAGATAGTGCTATGCTGTAATTACTTGCTCTGTGATGTATTTATAACTTTTGCATCTATCTGACATTTTATGGCCAGGCATTACAAGGGACAACTGCTTTCCATTACACACTGCTATGAACTCTCATTCTCAGCTTTTTTTCCTCCCTGTGACATCAAGTTGGCATGGCATGGTGGGGCCTGGCGCTGGCCTCACTGGCACAACCCAGGATGCTCCAGAAGCTGATTAATCAGATTGCCACCTTGCAGCGATGGACTTCACCTCCAGCCAGACCCCGAGCTGAAGACTGTTGCTTTTCCAGGATGGATTTTATGCCAGTAAACCACCATTAAAGCTGACAATAAATCCCAGCCCAGAGTGGCCCACTACTGCAGCATATAATCTTACAGTCCCATATAAGATTGCAAAGAAAAGGGAAAAGAAAGCAGGAGCACCTTGTTTGGGCCCTTTGTGAAAATAGATGGCAAGATTTAGAATTTCTCAGGAAGAGGGAATGTGCTCAGCTCCCTGAAATGGGAATCACACATGGCAAACCCCTGCCTGCACTCCCCCACCTGCTTGGCTTCAGTGTCAGTCGCCGAATTGGCATCCCTGTCCCATGCCTCAGCTGACACAGGGACAGCAAGGACTTTTCACCATCTGGGTATGGGGAAAACATGACCAAGGGACAAATGTCACCCATATGCTGATGGCACCAGACCCAAAGCACGCAGACGGCTCCTCTGGTAGCCCTGGCATGGCTGTGGAGGGAGGTAAGAGTACACTGACCCAGCTCTGACAGCTCCTGACACCAACACCCTCCTTTCTCGTCCTGATGGAAATTTTCAAGCCTGCAGTACTGCTGTGACCAGGGCTGGGGCAGACATCTCACTCCTGCTGCATCCTGCAGAGCACTGAAGCAGGAGCCCTTCTACTTTGTTTCCAGGCAGCGTGACCACAAAGACAGCCCTGTGTACCCCCTATACACAACCTCACCTCTGCATGCTCCAAGCCTATGGAATGTGATACAGGAACAGCTGCACGCTGCATGAAGGTGTCTCAGTGGATCAGTGACTTCCAGCTCAGAAAAGCTGAACTCCAGTCACTCTCTGTCCAGCTCAGATGCCTGCAACCAGATGACACTGAGCATCCCCTTCTTTCCTGTCCCCTGGCCTTCCTCATCTCTGATGCCTTTCAAACACCACCCTCATTCCTGGATGCCTCAGACACACTGGTTACCCCCGCCTGGATTTGATCTGTGGCAATGTTTAAGTTGATATCCAGCATTTCCCTCCAGTCTGCCATCATGGTGACACGTGGGGACTGTCTCATGGCCAGAGCAGTTTGCAGCCTTGCAGAGGTGCAGTCCAGTGGTGTCCCCCTGGGGTCTGGGGCTGTGCACGGTCCAGGTGCTGTGAGGGGGTGTCACACAGGCAGAGGGACATCTTTGATCATGAGGCACCCCTCCACCTTTTGGGGCCACCCTGATGTTAGGGCTCTGATATGCTGATGGGCATTACAAGATTACATATATGCACATTTGCATCTTCTCCCTTTGTTCCAAGAAATTGCTTTGTATTAAAGTTGCTTCTCATGGCTGCAAAGCTGCAGCTGCTCCTGTACCCCAACACCCTGGGGTGAGGGCCATCTGCACTCCTGACTCCCAGCTAACCCAGGAAAGACAGGTTGTGAAATAAAAAGGGGCTTCCCAGAGCTCAATTTGCAGAGTGCTGCAGACAAGAACCATGTGAAAACAGAGTAAGGTGAGAGCCCTGTACAGATCCCAGCAGTGGGCAGCAGCTGCGCAGAGACGACAGAGCAGCAGGCTGGGGATTAGGGAGCACAGGGCGGGGTGGGGGTGCCAGGCCCCTGGTTTAGTGGGGGAACCAAAGTGGACAGCCAAATTGCTCCAAGTCCCTGGTGTCAATGATGCTGTGCCAGAGGTTCTGCAGCTTCGGCTGAGTTGGCAGAGGTGAGGCAAATGGGTGCATTGGTAAGTCTGGAGTGCCCCATTACCCCGCTGTTCCAGCCCGTAATGCTCCTTCCAGCTCAGGAAGGGACACCAGCAGATCCTGGTGGTGTCTGCCACTGTGTCCCTAGCACTCAACACAGGCAGGGGGAGAGGACTCGTGGGGCCAGGGTGGTTTGTTCTCCCCAACCTCCCACCCACTTCCATTCCCATATCTGGTGGGTCCTGAGGTCTCCAGCATCCCCATCCACGGGGCCACCTCCTGCACTCCTTTGGGAGCGGGCGGGGGGGTGGGGTAACGGGGGCTTTGCCTGGGTGGAAGTTTCTTCCTGCAGCTTTTGAGAGCAGGGCCTGGGGCCAAGAGGGAAAAGGAGGGGAAAAACTTTTCTTTTTGGAGAGTTGCTGATGGGTGATTAATGGCCACGGTCAGACCACTGGGCTTGTGCCATCTGATAAGAGGCCTCCTGACAAAACAGACCTGTTGCCTGGGAATTCATCATGCCTCACTCAGCAGCCATCAGATAAGAGCGGGGTTGATCCGTCCCATTCATCCTCTTCATTCCCTCTTCTCCACCCTCTCCTTTCACCCTGTTTGCCAGAGCGTTTCATTCTTATAAGTGAACTTAGAAGGTGCAGGAACTCCTTGCCATGTGTGGGGAGAAAGAGCCAAGGCTGACAAGTTTTTAGGGTTTAGGGGCAGGAGTTTTAAGTCCTGTGTTTTTTTATAAGTCCCCTTGTAGGCTCTCGTTCCATTTTTTCTCTCCTTTGATGAAAATCATCTAGTTTTTAAAAAAGCAATCAAGCTTTTATGAAAAGGGCATCTTTGGGGCTGCCAATGTCCAAGCATACACCTTTCATGGATGACATGCTTCTGGGTAACAGTGAGAACTAGTTTTGAGTCAAACTCTTGTTTGGACAATCTCATGGGCTTTCAGCCAAAAATCAGACTTGCCATGCTTTAGTTAGGGGCTACTTTTTCAGCTCCTGAAAGGAGGAGGCAGTTTTTGGGAGGCTGAGGTGTTGTGGATCCCACTAGCACAGTCCCCACTGCCACAAGGTCTCTGCCACGGGGCTGCAGGCTATGTGTGCATGTGTGGCTGTGCAAGCCTGAACTCTCTGCCGGGCATGTGATCCCAGATCCACAGCGCTGGAAAACCCCATTCCACCCAGAGGGCTTGAGGGGGAGCCTGGGAGGTTTTTAGGTTATCTCGTGGGGAGAGGGGGGTGGCCAGCTGGGCTGCTGAGCTGCTGCTGGGCTGTGCTGTGAACACGGCAGCTCTGATGGCGCTATAGGCTTCACAGTCCTTTCAGCCTCTTCTCTGTCCCAGAGCACAGCAGGCTCAGGCACTCTCCCTGCCTGGGCTGGGATGGGGCAGGCTCCTCTGCCCCTCACCCAGCCATCACTGCTCCGGCTGTCAAAAGAGACAGATTTCCATCAAACCTAGTCCTACACACACACATGCACATATATATGTTCATATAACCTCTCTCTCTATATATATACATGTTCTTGTCATGGAAGTGGGATTTATCATGCCACAAAAACACTTAATGCAGTCAGGGATTTCCAGTAACCCTGGGATCACATTTTGCTCCCTGGCAAAAGATGGGGAAGGGTGTGTGGACCCCAGCCAGGGCAGACACCATCCAGGATGAGCCACCACAGACCATGTATGAGCACCACCACGCCAGGGCACTTCCCACTGCTCTTCTTCAAAAAGACTTTTGCAAGCAATGTCCTGGAGCAGATTGAGTTAGAGACTAATAAAGCAGTGGTAATTTGCAACTGGAAATGCTCCAGAGAGCCCAGAACTAATTATTAAAGTCTTCCTCCTCCCCTGCCTTCCCCTGGAGGTATCTGGTTGAAGGTAGCTAAGCTCTAGCCAGGCTGTCCTGGCTTTCCTTCCACACCCCAGCTCCTGCACTTGCACTCCCTCTCACCATTGCAGTTTTCTCCCATCCTGGATGGAGTCAGATCAAACATAGGACCAAAGATTGACCAAAAAAAAGTTAATCATGAAAGAACTATTTTTGATTTAAACATTTTTTGTATGAAAAATGTAGTTTTACAGAAAGCATTAGGTTTTAGGAAAAAGATTTCAAGCACAAAAGAGCTCTTGTCTTCCATCACACTAGTATTTGAATAAAACAAAGTGTTTAAGATAACATTTGGGGATTTTTTTCCTTTCAAATTTGAATTAGAAACTAGAGTTGGAAATATTTTTTAAAATCAAACTTCTGGCTTAAATGGTTCTTTTTGACCAGTTCAGCCAAAGTCCCACCTTTTCCAAAGTGGCAAGAGCTCCCAGGACTTGTGATGCTTGTCACAGCAATCCTGTCATGGTGGGAGAGTGACGGTGATCCCCAGACCTCTCCCAGGGCCAGCAGTGACAGGTGGCTCATGGTGTCATAGTGCTGACTCTGGGGAAACCTGTGGTGTTGGGGGACAACGACGGTCCCTTTCTGCTGGTGTGGGGACAAGACCTGCCTGTTGGAGACAGCAATGCAGCATGGGGGCTGCAGAGTGAGGTGGCACCACTGCCCCTGGGTGCAGGACCCCCATACTTTCATGAGCACCCATGGGTGTCACACTGGGCTCCTGTTTTCTTGGGAGTTTGGGATAGCCAAGGGGCTGTGGGACCTGCTTTCCTGCTTGCCATCTCTTTTACTCCACATGCTGCACATGGCAGTGTACAGGATCTGCTCTCAGAGGGTTTGAGCCCACTGCTGGGGGCTTAAACTGCAACAGCCCCTTGGCCAGGTTTCCTGAGCTGCCTTATGGCAGCAGGTGCCCTGAATTTGAGCCGTGGGCCGTGTTGGGTGTTGAGAGGTCAGGGCGGCTCTGCCATCCCAGCAATGTGCCCGCTAAGCAGGGATCAGCAGTGAGGAGAAATGATATCCCAATGGGCCCTGCGAGTGCTTAGCAGCTAAGGTCAGAGCAGAGGGGAAGCTGTCAGACCCCTCAGCCTGCTGGCAATTCCTTGTCAGGATTTTTGTTGCCTTGCCTGCCAAGCCTGCTGCCTCCCCAGCTGGCTGAAAGGAAGGGAGCTGTGGGGATGTGCTCCATGCTGCTGCAGTTGTGCCTTTGGCAGTGAGGTCAGGCAGACTGGCACTTCCAGCAGCAAGGGGGGAGCCCTGCCCCCACATATGAAGGAGATATTTGGGACCATCCCAGCAGGCACCCCAGCACTGGGATTGAAGAGCAGTGGGATTGGAGCAGCCAGCAGCTCCACCGGATACCTGTGCTGGAGCTCAGCCTGTGCATGCATTTCTTAGTTTGTTGCTAGGGGATGGGTGTTACTGCTAAGAAATAATTTAGATGTCCCCTGAGAAGGAATTTTGGAAAGTGGTTAATTCACCTTTAGAGCTCCCAACAACCTCTAGCCCCTGCAAACTCCTGAATTATGAAATGACAAACTACCCATCATTTGCCTTCTCCTCGCCCCTAATTCCTGAGCTTTCAGCTGACATTGTAGGCTGCGTTCTACAGATACAGGGACAGAGCCATTATCTTTCCCATGGGATGGCTCTGCCCAGCAAGGCCAAGCAGAGCTGCTCACTGATGGTTCATTGGTGACCCTGGATGCTGCTGGGCTCCTCCATGAACATGAGAGGTTTAAGTAAACTAATTCACTCTTCCCACCTTTGCTTAGTGTGAGAGTCAAATGTTGCCCAGCAAATATACCCAGGCAAAACATGGTCATTAGCACTTATGCACATGTATGATACATGCTCCAGTGACTCACTGGGGAGGGGCAGAGTAACAAGGGGAGCCAAACCTGCCTTTAAAAGGGACCTGGACCAGCACTACAGAGATGACATGCTGCCATAGCAATGGGCTCATTAAAACTCACACTCCATGTTTTTTCTTCCTGACAGTGCAATCAGACCTCTGCAGAGTGTCAGGCCAAGGCTCATTTGGAACTGAGCTTGTAAGCCTTGGAAAGATTTGTATGATCCTTCATGAATATTTGACTGACATATTTGGAAAGCGTAACAAAACCTGAACCAGAGAAGAGTTGCAGGAGCTGTTTGCTTTTCTTGATGAATTCTGGCAAGGAGAAGCTCATGACCCTGAGCTTCCAAGCAAAGTTCCTCCTCATGTGAGTTGTCCCATGTCAAGGGGTTTCAGGCAAGGAGTTTAGGTCTAAATCTAAAGGTGACAGCAAGTCTTTTCTCCACTTGAAAAGCTATGTGAGGATACTTGCAAGTAAGCAGCAAAGTGGCAGGAGCAGCTTGCAAGCAGGGTCTGCTTCTGCTCTGAGACACAGCCTGGTTCTGCAGCAGGTGACACACTGGACATTGTCCTTGGAGTGAGAAAGGTTGTGAGCCATCACAGTTGTGGCCACGTAGTGAAAAAGGTGCCAGTGGGGTGCTGGAGACCCAGATTTTTTCACTGTGCTGCAGCTTGTCTGCAGTCAAGGGACAGAGAGGTGATGCTGCTGTCCTTAGTTTGCAGAGATAAGCCTGAACCACCCTGTCCAGTCAGTGCCTGGGTCAGAGTTTTCCCAGAGCCTCAGAGCATTTGCATCCCATGTTTGTCTTGGCCCAGGGTCTCTAGGACCCCATGGCCTCGTTCTGTACCCACTAATATCATTGTCTGTCTGTCTGTTGTCAGCAGATTCTCAGTTTGCAGATGCAACCCAGGAAAGATTCCAAATTCATTTTATTAGAGCTTTGGTTTCTTTGGATTTGGACAACAGATTTAGAAGGGGGTGAAAGCCTGAGCTGGACTTCTGCCTATTCTGAAGTTGTGTATCTCTGACCAGGTAGTCAGCATCACCCTCCAAACATTTCTGAAAGGCAAAGGGTGCATGACATGCTGACTGGAGTCAAGAACTCAAGAGTAGGGCAGTATCAGGAATATTCCATCTCTCCACAGGCTGCAGGGCATCCAAGTAATTTTTTTGGTGAAAAAGTAGCAGCTTTCTTCTCACTACTTAAAGCTGTCATTGGCAATGAACCCATCTTAATATTTGACTAAATATAGCAAGAGTTATTGAATCAAGTCTCAGGTGAATTGGGTGTCTGAGAGTGACTGTTGGCCAAGCAGCATGTCCTGGACACCACAGGGCCTGGGGAGACAGCTCAGTTCCTCAGCATCGCTCTGACCAGATGAGAGATGTCATTTGGGGTCTTCAGGGACCAGGTCAGCACTGGGCCCAGCAAGGAACACTGTGGCCAGCTGTGCTAGCATGGGCTAAGGGCACATTGACAGCACAATTTCAGACTGCAGCCATCCTAATCTGCTCATAACATTGTAAATACTTTGGCCACCCTGATGGGAGATGTGGCTTCCTGTGGAAGAGGTTCTCACCAACCCTGGTCTCTGAGAACCGGGAGGGTACCCAGTCACTGGTGCTAGCCTGGGCCTGGAGCTATGGCAGAGGTGACCCTGGAGCTCACTGCACACCTCCAGGACACACTGCAAGTCAGGGGACTGTGGTCTTTGTTCTGCATGGTCTGGGATATGGAGAGGAGTAGGAGAGCAGGGCAACACTGCAGAAAAGCAAAGGGTAGAAGAGCTAAGGAGCTTTATTTTAATTGATCCGAGTTCACTGGGCCTGCCAAGTTAATGAGTCCCAGCAAGCAGTTTTAATGAGAGCCCATGGCAGGCTTAGGAGAAGGAGATGAAAATGAGGGCAGAAATAGGTGGCTGGCTGTAGAGCCTGGTCAACTGGGGCCAGGAAGGCAAGGAGGAAGCCAGGGTAAGGGCTGGCAGCAGGAATGGAGACACCAGCCAGCCATTGAATATGCTCCTTTAGTGCTCTGCACTGCTGCCCTCCTACCAAGCCCCAGCCTGGCTCTCCTGCTCCCTGGGTCGGCAATTAATTCCCTGGCAGGGGGCTGGGGGGGAAAAGCGGACAGGCTGTTCCCCACCCTCTATTCAGCTTGGTCTTGCTTTTGTGTGAGTTTAGAGCTGTCAGCATGGGGGCTCCCACAGTGAGGCAGCCAACCCTTCCACACAGAGCCAAGGGCCATGCTGGGATTCCAGTGCCAAGCTCCTCCAGGATATACCATGCTGATGGTCACTGCAATGTCCAAAAGGGCTGTGGTGGGCAAGGAGGATGCTAGAGATGAGGAAGGGGCTCACTGCTCCCCCAGGAGCTGAGGTGTGCATTCAGAAGCATCACCCCCAGCACCCTGCATCTCCTGCCTTCCCTTGCAGACAGGAGCAGGCATGTCCAGTGCTGGAGCCAGGGCCAAGCCCACACCAGGCGAGCTGACCACGGCCGGGGCCCTGGCTGGCTCCAGGCACCACACAGCCTGAAAAGGGCCATTGTCTGCCCAGGGCTTTGAAGATGAAGAGTCTTGTACAAGTGCCAGGTGGTGCAAGTGCGGCATGGGGGCAGCTCCTGGCTCCTCGGGTGGCTGCTCCTGTTCTCNGGGGGGGGGGGGGGGGGAAATAAGACCATATAAAGGTAGGGAGAAACAGCTGTTTCTAAAGGAAAAACAGGTCAGCAGCCCTTCCTTTCCCAGCCATAGTGGCTGTGGCAGGCGCTGGGGGCTCAGATGTTCTTTGTCACCCATGGGGCTGGGGGCTGGCAGGGGACCCACACCGAGGGGAGCAGAGCTGGAGTGCATCGGCGTCCCAGGGCGGCCAGCCCAGCTCCTGTTCCGGGGCCAGGGCTGGGGCTGGGGCAGCTGCTGTGAGTTCACTGGAGCAGCACTTTCCCACAGTCTGGAGAAGTGACACATGGCTCTCACACATTCCTGCGCCGGCAGGCTCGGCCGCACTTGGCCGGCAGTCAAGGCGGGAGGGAAGGGAGGGAGGGAGGCTGCGGCTGCTGGAGCTACTGATTAGCAGGTTCCGACGTTGGCACTAGACCTGCCCGCAGAGGGAGAAGGCAGTGGAGGGGGCAAGCCAGCCTGGGCTCAGGGAGCTTTGTGCGAGCTGCTTAACACTCAGCGACAGGCGCTGATCCAAGCTTTCCCCGGGGGCTTGGCTCCCCTCTGCCTGCCCGGCTTTTCCCAGCCTGCGGCACGGTGCCCAGCAGCCTGTGCTCCCCCACTGCCCCACCGCCCCTCGTGTCCCTCAGCACTCCCCCGAGCGAGAGAGCACTGGTGCTCGGAGGAAGCTTTGGAGCCTGGAGAGCAGCACAGTTGCTCCTGCCAGACGCCAGCCTCACTTCCCAAGCAGACTGGCCAGCTTGCCCGGGGAGCCAGGCAGGGGGTGTGGAGGGCTGGCGGTGTCCCAGTGCACTAATGGGTGCTGGGGCAGCCTGGCAGAGCACCACGTGAGGTGTCAAATGAGCTTCTGGTGCAAGAAGGAAAGTGTCTTCCCACATGCTGCCTGGAATGGCAGTGAAGGAGCAATGCCCAGGGTAAGACCCTCTTTAAAGGCAAGGTTGTGCATGGCCTATTTTTTCTGAACTTGTGCTGACTTCAGAACCTCATCCCACACATGGAGGAAGGCTTGGAGCCTGAGCTCCCAAGCCTATGGGAACACTTTGCAGGTTCCCAGGAGGGCCAGGTGACTATCTCCCAGGGCTTTGGCAGTCCAGTTGCTCTCAGCACTACCTTGCAGCCAGGAGACTGTGCAGCCCCTGCCCTTGCTTGGGAAAGGCCCCTGTGCTGGGAAGTGAGAGGTGTACCCAAGTGTACCTGGTTCCTGCCAGGTGAAGGATCTGGGTGCACACCAGGGCTGGTGATTCACACTGTGGTGTGACCGTCATTGGCCCTGTCTGCTGAATTAGTCCAGGTGGTTCCCAGCCTGCCTCCACCAGGGCCTCCATCCCACAGAGCTGGCAGAGGGCCTGGAGCAGTGGCTGTGGGACTGGGTTGGTGGGGGCTGCTTCTCACCTCCCTGCTAAGGTGAACCCTCCCTTGTGATAACATCAGTTTCCCAACCCTGCAGAGACTGTGATGCTCATTCCCATGGAGCACCTGTGGCCTCGGCTCCTTTACCTCAGGAGCCAAAGCAAGGATGGGCACATCCCAGTCCCTGCTGCATCCCATCATGGCCCACGTTGGTGGGAAGAAGGCAGAGACTGGGGATGGTCCTGCCTTTGCCTGCCACTCCTTCCTCTGTCCTGAGAGCAACTCCTAGGATGAGGTTTAAGAAGTACTGCAGTGTCCCACATGCCAAGGTACTCTACTTGGAGCAGAGATAACAACCTGAGTGAGCTGGTAGTGACACCACACTGCTCAGATATTTCTGCCCCACTGCCCTGTCTCAAAGTCCTGCCAGGCTCCCACAAACATGGCACACTGAGCTACCAAGGACTCCTCAGGCTCATCCAGCTCTTGCCCAGATCTCCACAAGTTTACACAACAGTGCCCTGAGCCTGCCCCAGGGCAAGGCAACTAGTGGCCATGGCCATATTGAGGGGGCAGCAGTTCCAGTTCTGCCCCACTCTGCCTGTGGGAAAGTAATTTCTTGCCCGTTTCCACTCCTGTTTTGTGTATTCAGGCCAAGGGTTCTTCCCTCCAGAGTCTGGAGCAGCTCCAGCCTTAGGTGGGGTCTCTCTCAGTACTGTCATGCAAAAGCTGTGGCAATCCCAGTGCTACACCATCACCACCAGCAATTGCATTTACAAGTTTCCCAGTCCTCCCGAAAGTCAAAGGAGCTGGTTTCTTGCCTTCCTCCCTCGCCTTCGCTTTCTCATTTTGTTTGATTCCAGACTAACCATGACCTTCTCAAGGGCTGGAAAGGGCTTTTCACCAAACAGCTGGAGGCAAAGCTGGAATGGCCTGGAGATTTCAGACAATGCAAACATTCTCTTTTATCTTACCTATGTATTTTCACTCCTCGCAATTAGCTGCCTGCTCTGTCTGCTCCCTATTTCCCTGTGGTTCCTTCGAGCAGCCCTGCCTCAGAAATATTTTGGTGGAGCAGCACATCCCCTGCCCTTTAGCTCTTCTGACAGCACTCTGGTGGGTGTGGGTGCTGGCCCTGCATTCAGCGAGGCTCAGCCGTGCAGGCACCGGTGCCACAGCTAGTGGCAAACTGAGTTTTCAGCCACCTCTTCTGCGTCATTCCCTGCAGGAGCTCCTTCCCCTGTCCTCATTACAGGTGACAGGAACCAAACACCCAGGGTGTCTGGATGTTGCTTAGACATCCCCCAGGGATGAACTGCTTGTTTTCAGAGCTCTGTCTCCTTTTTCTGCTCATCTTCACAAAACCTCCAAGGAAGGTTGAGAGGGGAAAAGGTTGAGTGAGATCGTGTGACACTATTGGCTGTAGGGACATCTAGTCTCAAGCACCAAGATTTGGAGGTGACAGGCTCCTCCAAGTCCTGTGGATACAGCCTGAATTTCCATTTTCTTGCACTGGGAGGAGGGAAGAGCTTCCACCTCTTTTTTCAAAAAGATACATTAAAAATAATGAATAATGAAGGCTTCCAGTGGCACCACTAATTGAGTCTCAAAAAGGATTTGTTTGTTTGCCATGTGTGATTCCCAAGTCAGGAAAACTGTGGCAAAGAGGACCACAATTTTCAGTCCCACTCAAAATAGTGAGGGAAGCAGAACAGCCTAAAATTCTTTAAAGTATTTGCTTTTATAAGAAACCAGATATCTGGATCACTGCTATACAAGTGCTGCTGATATGTCCTCTCCTTGCACTTGGCTGTTACCTGGCCATTTCAAATATTATTTTTTGAAAACCACTTCCACAAATCAACAAACACAGCTCAGCACCAGCAGAACAGCCCATGCAGCTGGAGAGCTGGTGGCCACTGCCAGTCCCTGAAGTAGAGCAAACTAGCAAGAACGCAAAGAAATGTGATTAATGAAAGACAGACCACAAAGCCTATAAAAACACATTTCTTGCTTTTATTAGACCAATGCAACTGTATAAAAAGAGCATGTGAACCCAAGATGCCCAGACAGAGGAGGGCAAGGACTGCCACAGCCCCATAAGGATGAGGTGAGTGTATCCTCTACCCACCTCTCATGCTCCCTGCCAGCCCATGGATAAGGGGGAGAGGAGGCTCCAACACAGCATGTCCAGCTGGCAGGAACACATATCCCTGACAGAACCAACTGGGATGAGTGGGACAGGCACAGCAGGATGGCAGCACTCATGAAAGGATGGGTGTTGCTCAGTGTCCAGCACTGATGTGTTGGCCTCACATAGCTGAAGGGAGGATGCAGCAGCATTTCATCACTTGTCTCTCGTTCACGGGGGCCTCCAACCTGGGGAAATGTTATTTTTGCCTCCCCAGCCACTTCTTTTCAAGTTAAAAATAAAATGACCCAGCAGTGGAAGGGAAATGTTTGTTGTCACCCCCCATTCAGCTTGGTGGAGACAGTAAGAACAGTGGGAAATCAAGGAGGGGACCAGCATGGCACCCTCCCTTCCCAAGGAAAATAAAAGCTACTCCACATCCCTGCCACTGGCATGGCCTGGGCACAGATATTAAAAAAAGAAAAAAAAAAGGAAGCAAAAGAAAGCCCCTTTTTCTGCTCTTCAAGGCAAGATCTCCTCGGCGAGTGCTGGCAGAGAAAGGCATCTTGTTCAGGGGCTCTGAAAGGCAAGATGAAAGGGGAAACCTACATTTTTTAGCCCAGCCTGTTTCTGACATGGGAAAATAGCACAGACAAGAATAGATAGCTTGTTGGCTCATTTTTTCCTTGACAGATTATCTGTGTGAATGCACCATATTAAGCTGGGAGTAAGACGCCAGGACCCCCCCGCCTTCCCTCTCTCCCTTCTCCAGCTACCTTGAGAGCAGCGAGGAGTGAGGAGGTGTGATTTGCAAGTGTGCAGGGTGCTGGAGGTGCACAGGGAGCCATCCATCACCAGCCACCTATTTTGCCACACCTCGTGTGCTCAGCAGCCTTCTGCCCCCACACTCAGGCTCCTGCATGTCCTAAAAATACAACCGTAACCATGTCAAAAGTTAAGCTTGGCTTTAGGAGGAGTTGCACTGAGATTAATTTAGTGGTGCACCCTGCAAAACATGTCCCAGCAGGACCCTCTGCCAGTGGGTGGTGGCATCAGAGCAGGACATGCTGCCATGAGAGGACAGGAAAGAGTGACCATGGCTGTCGGCAGCCTATGCGGCCTTGGGCTGCTGCCAGCACTGCTCTTGGGTGGCACTTCACTCCCCAAGGGAGTCTGTTTTGGCTTAAAACGCTGCTGCTGCTCCTGCTGAGTCTCTCTCCCACCGTGGCTTTTGCTGAGCTCTCAGTAGCTCAGCAGCCACTGCTCCTGCCCTGGCACTGCTCAGAGCATGGACCATTAACTGCGGCTGGCTGTGTGACCCACCAGCACAGTGACCCATGAAGGCGGCTCTCGCTGCCCGCTGCGGATTGCCAGGCACCAGGTTATTAAAGCAAATGTGCAGCTGCCACACTTAGGGCTTGAGGGAGGCTCACACCAGCCTCCTGCCTGCCTGTGCTCTGCCTGAATCAGGTTTCCACACTGCAAAGAAAGCAAAAACAGCTCCAATGAGGGATCTGTGGCTTCCTGGGGGGAGGCTGGCGCCGCCTCTATGGGCAGTAGGAACATGGCACCATTGGTCCTGCCACTCCCATTAGTGGGGTCACACTCTTTGCTTCTGTTTAGAAATTAATCCCTGTCAGAGGGCAGAACGTGTGCCTTCTTTGCCCAGCCCTAGGCATTTGCAGCAAAAAGCTTCACTTAGGTCCAAAACAACACACTAGCTAAAAGAATGTAACTAAAATTCCTGTGCAGTTTGGATCACCTTTGCCACCTTCTGAACCATTTGAGTCCTCTTTCTGGGTTTTACCCGACAGATGGAAGACAGAGCTAGCAAAGTGCTTAAATAATGATTTCCCTTTGCAGGGCTCCAGTAGGGTCTGCAAACCACCATCCCCCAGCCACAGCAGGAACCCAGGCACCAGCAGCACCGAAATGCAGCCACTGAGGCATGACAGGGCGATTAGGGAATGTGCCTGGCCAAAGTATGGATCACTGGGAAGATCCCTCCTCCTCCAGCACCTGGGATGTTCATTAGGCTAAACAAGCCCTGTCCTACATCCCTCTGAGTCCCCCTGCATCCCCCTGCATCCCACCAGCTGTGTGGCCATGTGCATGTGTGTGTAGGTGTGTCTGCCCGGGCGTGCAGCAAGGTGCTGCATCCTGCCTGTGAAGTGTGTTTGTGTGTGTGTGCGTGTGTGTGTGTATGTGTGTGTGTGTGTGTGTGTGTGTGTGTGTGTGTGTGTGTGTGTGTGTACCAGGAGGGCTGTTTGCATATGAAAGTGGCCGTGTGCTCCAGAGGGCTGTATCATTTATTGTATGATCTTATCTGGCGCGTGCCTCAGCCGCCCTTTCCCACACTCTGCATGCTCTGCTGCCAAGGCCCCGGGCTTAGCCTGTCAGCATTACCCGGGCTCAGCAGGCAGGCAGTAATTCCCTGAATAAAGAAAACATTTTAAGGTTTGACAAGTCCAGCATTTGCATGTCTGTTTTCAGAGAAATAACCATCTCAGAGGATTAAGCCCTTTTTTTTCCCATCCAGCCCAAAGTATGAAAACATTCTTGACATAGTTGCCTGAAAAAAGGATTTCTATAGAGTAAAATACCTTACGTCCTGTGTGAGTCCAATGATTTGCTTTGGGCGGAAGGAAAAAAAAAACAGAAAAGGAAAAAAAGAAAGAAAAGAGACGCTCCAGTCCAGTAGGTTATTGGTTTTAAAGTGGGTGAAATGCGCCAGCAAGCACCATGGAGCCCAAGCGCCGCACACACCAGGAAGGATTTGCATCCCTCCCTCACTGCCCACCTCTTTGTGCCACACTGGCAAAGCCTGTTGACTGTGCTCCCCATGGGGCTCGGGCCATGCTGGCTCATAGCATTGCTGCTGAGCTGAATGAATCCACACTGGCTCAGCAGCCCTGGAGAGGCAGGCAGCTGCCTGGGGAAAAGGGATGGGGGCTACAGGGGGCTCAGCTTGCTTGAGACATGCCCCAGCACAGGGACTTCAGCCAGGCATGCCCCTGAGGAGCACTTGCTTTCTGCACAGCTGAGATGGACAACATGCTGCTACAGGAAAGCATTGGTCCCTGGAGGGCTGGGAGCAGGTTGTGGCAGAGGAGAATAGCAGTTTAGGGTGCTAAACACTGATTTTATTTCCTTGGAATAAATCTGATTTACAAAGGGCTTGTCACCCTCTGACTCCAAGGAGGAGGTCTCACTTTGCCAAATTCAGGCTTCCTGGGATTTAGCCCTCTGGTGCACTACTGGGGGGACTAGGAGAGACCAGTCTTTGCCCTAGTACTGTGCTGGCAGCTGCCTTTGGAGCCTTCAAGCAAGAAGGTGCATATGGGAATTACACACACAAGCCAGCCTTAGGTCAGGCTGATCATGAGCATCATTTGCTTCTCTGGGCTCTTCACCACAGTGCTGCTCAGCACACCCAGGATGCTCCCAGCTGTGCTGGCTGCCGGCTCCCATTCCACCAGAGCTGGTGGCAGAGCCTGGCGCGGCTGTTTGTAATTTGTCAGGGTGCTTTGCCTTCCTCCTCCCACCTCCCCCTGCGAGCACACTGGCTTTCTTCACAGCTAAATGAGGCTTTAAACCCGGGGATAATACAGCTTTAACACGGAGAGGCTTAAAAAGCAAAAGTGAATAATTTCTCAGTTCTCCTTCCCCTAATCTCTCCCAGTAACATTAATTATGAGTTTGCGCAGAATGCCCCAAGGCAAGCGCTGCTTTCCCAGGACAATTAAAGTTACTTAATTATTAAAAACCATGTGTGCTGTTCCTGTGCGCTCCCCAAAGCACCGTGAGGCAGGCAGCCTGCCTCAGCTCACACACTTTCTCAGAGCAGCGATTGAAGCGTCTGTGGGAAAGTCTGCTCCTTTGTAATTCCTCCGGCATAATCTCCGCAAATCCCACCCCAGGCCCGCGCCCCAGAGGGCGAGCGATGCTGGCGGCCGGGCCTCTGCCCCCGGCCCTCGCGTGCGGGACAGCAGCAGCCAGGGTGGTGGCAAGGTGCCTGGCACGGGCGCTGGCCAGGCTGCCTGCTACGGGCAGGAGGAGCCCAGGGGGATACCCCGGACTGGGTGTTGGCCAGGGTTGGATGCTGGTGTAGATCTGCAGAGGATGGTGAGTTCTCTTGCCATTGCTCCAGGCTCACAGCAGGGCTGGCCAGACGGATAGGCAGCAAATGGCTTTGCACCAAAAAAACCACTTCTTGCTAAAGGACAAGCATTGCCCTGACAAACAAGCACTGCTGCCCTGCTGCCTCACTCTCCTTGCAGGAGCACAAGGCTGTGCATTTCCCATCCCTGGAAATGTTCAAGATCAAGCTGCATGGGGCTTTCAGCAACCTGTTCTAGTGGGCGGCATCCCTGTTATGTGGCTGTAGCGTTAGAACTAGATGATCTTCAAGGTCCCTTCCAATGCAAACCATTGATTCTATGATCCTATGACAGCCCCACTGTGAGATACAGAGGCAGGTTCAGCTTCTTTTCCTTCCTGACTCAAGATATTTGTCAATCAGACAGAAGAAATATTGGTCAATCCTTGCTCATAAAAGCCAGGGAGAGGTGAAGGTGCTGTGCAGTGGAGGCAGCAGAGGTGGGCAGGGCAGCATTTCTGCCTGGCAGCTCAGAGCCAGAGTGCAGTAAACAAAGCACCAGGGCACAGCTTCCTGCCCAATTCTTTGCATCTCAGAAGGTGTCTCTGTGTGTTCAGCTCAGCTTTATGGTCTGGTATCCTAGTTCCTTCACCCCTTTCCCAGGCCAAGAATTGCTAACTTGCAGTGCACCAGGTGCTGAAATACTCCTGTTTCTGCAGAAGCCCCAGCCCCATGCTGTGAGGGTGGCAGGGGCTGGCAGAGCAGAGCAGCTCAGGTGTGGGCGAGCTCCATCCCTGCTGCTTGCAGTTGTTATGTCAGTCTGATTCAGAGCATCAGTGGGTGCAGCTTTCACCACTTCGTGCTCTTTTGGCTGCCACCACACCTGTGGCAGGGGATTTCACAGCTGAGCAATGCCTGGTGAAGGCAATGGCTCCCTCCTTTTTTGGACATGTTCTCAACATAATTTCAGTGCTCTCGGTTTGATGCTACCTCTCCCTCCATCTCTCACTCTGACTCCTGGGACCCTTATAACTCTCCTTCAGCTTCTCCAAGCTTATGTGACCATGACATCTGATCCTTTCTGATCTTTTCTCACCATGTCTCCAAACTCCACTCCCAAGCATCCTTAAGACCTTTCTTCATACTCCTTTATTCCCATTATGTCCTTTTTGAGAATAAAATGCTTCACATACTACTCCAAAAGAGGATCTATTTAGTTGTTTTCTCTTCCTTCCCTAATCATGCATTATATTTGCTGTCCTGACTCTCTCTCAGCATCACTGAAGAGGGAGTCAGCGTTTTACATGGCTAGTTGAGGGCTGGTTGTCTGTGGGTTGTTGTTTTGCCTTTATCAATACTGAATTTCATCTGCCATTTCACTAGCCTGAAGTTTAATACTGTGAGCTCCTGCTCAGCAGTCAGCTTTACATTTGCTATCTGTAAGTCTTTTAACCAGTTGTTTTCCCCAGGCAAGGCAAATGTCCCTCTGGCGCACTGAGCATTCAGGGGCTTTTGGAGAGGTGTCAAGGCAAAAAAAAAAGCATTTCGGAAGTGTTGCTGCTCCATGACCGGCACATCACTCTGCTCCCCATGTTTGGTGACCCGGCTGATTTGTGAGGCATTTCATTCCCCCTGCAAGGTAGTGTTGTGCCTTCCTTAAGTGCTGCATTGACCCAGACTATTATAGATGACTTCTCCCAAATTGCCTGTGATATCCCCTGAGCCTCTCTGACTACAGCTCATGTTTCCTTCCCCATCGTCTGCCCTAGGATGGCAGGAGCAGCTGGGTACCAACACTGACTGGGCTGGTGTTGTCTCATCCCACACATGTGCAGCCCCTTGCTTGTTGGAAGATGTCTCCATCAGGCCCCTGCTGTGGGACAGGCCCCCAGCACAGCTCCACAGGAAGACTGCCAAAGGGGCACTGTCTGAGCATCCTCCCTGATTTTCAAGCCACCCTTCAGCTTTTCTGCTAAGGCTTTGCCTTCCCTTCGTGCTCTGTTCATTCCTCCATCATGCACAACCAGCACCAGCTTTCTGTCTGGTTTCCTACTCTTGGCACATATGCAGATGTGCTTATTTTCAGCTTTTAATATCTTTAGCAAGTTCTTCCCCAAACCTTTAAATTCTCTTTATTGTCACTTTGCTTTTAACTTGCCAAGGTTTCAAGTTCACTTTTAAAGGCTGTCTCCACTACTAATCACTCTGCAATCACTGCCTGCTTAAAGTCCCTTCTCGAGTGACCAAGTGTGCTGAGGGCTGCCCGAGCCCCGAGTGCTGCTCAGAGCGGTGCTAACAGAGCAGGGCAGCTGTCTCGGGGGAGCTCTCCTCCCCCCCCAAACACCCAGACACCCCTTGACTTTCGCCCTGTGTACAGCAGAGGCTCTTTCACCCACTCCCCGCTGCCGCATGCCCAGGCACTTTTTTTTTTTCCCTTTGACAAAGCCGAACACGAAACAAAGATTTTCTCCAGTGCTGCCGGCAGCCGGTTTGACTCCTTGAAGTAATCGCTGTAATTGACCCTTGCAGGCGCTGAGCGCCGGGGGAGCGGGGTCGTTCGTCAGGCTGACGGGGTGTGAAAACCAGCAGCTCTTTGGCTGGGCTGGCTCCTTCCCCGTCGGGCTCTGTCGGGCTGCCAGCGAGCCCCACGTCTGTCCTCACCGCACCGACCCCGCTCCCGGTTCAGTGGCAGGGCTGGATGGGTTCCCGCAGCGTAGATAGGGAGTGAGCGCTATTCTTGTGCTTACCAGGCATCCCTACGACACGTGGAGAGTGTGGCTGAAGCACCTTCACAGATAGCCTGATTTCACATAAAACCTCCCAGATTTGGGTCAGCAGCTTTCTGGACACCCAGGACGTGGGGACAGCTCAGTCCTGCGGCTCTGCACTACAGGCAGCACCAGAGAGTGGAATGGCATCGCTGTGCACCATCCCTTCACTGCAATTCACATCCCCGTGCAGGGTCACTGCCGTTCACTGTCCCGGGTCTGGAGTCTTTAAGTGGCTTTTTCTTAGGCAAAGGGCATCTTCAAGGCATAGAGCTGATGTCAGAGGTGACAAGAGTGACACGTACCCAGTGATAGACCCCATGGGGCTGGTTGTTGCTCACCTCTCCCTCCAGCACCACCTCCTCCTCCACCTCATGCCAAGGAACAAGCTTCTGTGTGAGCGGTGGTGAGCAAGGCTATGGAGACATGGTACAGGGGATGCCCATCCCTCACCAGCCCATGCCAGCTCATCCCTCTTATGTGTGGCTCAGGTTCCAGTGAGCCATGAGGTTATTTTGGCTGCTGCCTCTCCTGCTGGGAGTTGCTCTAGACCCTCCCAGTTCCAGTGATCATTTCAGTTCCATTTGTATTCCCAGCAGTTTTGCCATTTCCTCCTAAAGTTTACTTCCTCTGACTCAGCTGTGCATGTGTAGCAAGCATGTTGTCCAGCCGCCTGCCAGTCCCAGGGGACTGGGCAGCAGCTCCCAGCTCCACACTGGCTCCACATCTCACTTTACTGGCTGGGGAAACACTTTTTACAAGAAAATGCTCCATTTTTTAATCCAAGTCACTGGTGAAAGAAGATCAGAGCCACCATTATCCTCCTCCAACCCCTTAAGCACAACTGGCTGCTGTCCTTGCTCCTGTCCCTCCCTGTGTTGCAACTCCTGAGTGAATCCTCACTCCTCCTTTTCAAACAGCATTTTCCCATGGTGTGCCAGCACTGCCATGCATTGTAGAGGGCAGCATCAACTAACATTGCCAGGTCTAAAAATGGTGTCTTAATAAAACAGATATCATATTAACAAGACAGAACTCTACAGCCCTGTCAGCTCATTTTCCATTTACATCTCCTCCTTTAGCCACTTTGCTTCCAAAAGGCACTGAAAATGTTGCACATCAATGAGAGTCATTTAAAGGACTGACACACTGTGGGCTAGGACTTCAAAGAATTATGGTTTCCTTCCTCACTGCTTCTCCCAGAGATACAAGATTTGGGATGTCTGGCTGTAGTGTGACTGTGGGAAGATTGTGGAAGGAAGGCTGCAAGGTGGGACCTGCCTGTGCTGACCTGCAAGTGCATCTTCTCCGAGGAGAGCATCAGCAAACGGAGTTACAGGGCCAGTTCAGGAACTGGTGCCTGCTTTCCCCTGCTGCTAGCAGCTTCTGCTCATGGCTGTTAGCCTCATGCAGGTGTCCAAGGCAGAGGTTATGGATCTTGGCAGACCCTTTGGTGTCCCAGATTCCCATACTAGCAGCAGCCAGCTGTGGTACCATGTTTGGTACCCAGCATCGCAAGGCACATATGTGTTCATTTCCCTGGGCTGCCAGCCTCTGAGGAAAGACTGTCATACACCAAAGATGTTGGGCCAGTTCTTTGCTGTCACCCTGGGAGAGATCTCTCTGTTCTCCAGAGACTGCTTGCTTTACAATCTGTGAACATCAGGAAGAAATGAAATAGCAGTGGAGAATTCCCTTCAGTGAAGCTTTGATGGTGAAAAATGTGCTGTTGGGTTGTCTGTTTCATGGAATTCAGAGAAAAAATAAGAAAAGGGAAAGAAGGAGGAAGGAAAGAGAGAAAACATCTGCTTTTTTTCAGAAGCTCCTCACTCACACACTCCATCGCTTCTCAGAAAGGTCTTTTCTCCTCTCTACTCCACTGCTGTGCAATCAGATAGTCCCCAAACTGCCCCTAGGTTAATTGGAACCAGAAGCTGCTGTCACTTCCAAGTGTTATGAGCACAGGGACTGCAAAGAGCTCAGGTGTTTTGGAAAGGCTGATGTCAGGAGGGGCTGCGATGAAAGGCTCGCTGACAGCCTGTGAGGCGATGCTGCAGGAACGGCTGCAGGCAGGGGCTCAGCCCCTCTGTGGGTACCAGCTCTGCTCCATCAGCCCTGCACTGACAGGTGATGTGACCAGGGCCACCCTGCACTGCCAGCTAACCCACAACAGACACAGCAAGGCTGGGCACCAGCTCAGGGAATCTGCCCCATCTGCTTCTCATGCTTAGTCCCATGCTATTATTTTTAGGGTAAAAATAGTTAGATTTTTGTAAATTAAAAAACACTAGAGGGAAAAAAGGCTCTGGAGCCCTTTCAGACAGGGGACAGCCAGTCGTGATGTGTGCCCAGCCTTCCATCAAAGTGTGAGTGGCTAATCTTGTCTCAATAAAACCAGCATCATGTCAGGGTTATCAGCAGATGTCAACACTTTAATGGCACTGGCAGAGACTCAGCAAGGTCTGGGGGTTATCCTGCCTGCATCATATTCCCACGGGAAAGGTAGATAGCAAGCTCCTTCCCTCAGGTATCTATCTGATGGCTACCAGGGACAGTGGGGCATGTGTAGCACTGCCGGTGCCTCTGCTGCTGCTCCAACTGAGTAGCCAGCCAGCCCTGCCAGGTGTCCTGCCTGCCCACACCAGGAGGGGACAGGGTGGGACAGGACGGGATGGGATGGGATGGGATGCCTCCCTTATGACTGGGCAGCATAAATCTCAGCTTCCCAGGCAGGGCGGGTCTGTAAACCGCAGCAGCTTCAGCACTAGGTCTGTACGCTTACTTTTACAACAGGCAAATTGACAGATTACGCTGTGTACACACATTGTGTAAACTGCTGTCGGGTGCTGCCCCGTGCCCCTTGCCGGGCACTGGCCCAAACCTCCCTGTGGGAACAGGAGGAAAACAGGGAGGACCTGCTGGTGACACAGCCCAGGGCGAGCCTGGTGCACTCCCACATATCCCATTCCCTCGGCCTCAAGGGCAGGCCTGGAGGAGAGCAAGGCGGGGCCAGGGGGGGTGCATTGATTTAAGATGTGAGAAGGTCAAAAGTTTTCTCGAGCAGAGTTGCTATCACAACACCAAACACTTCATCCCCTTTTTTATCTGCCCCAGTATTTATTGTCCATGAGCAAATACTTGTGTTTTTATAAATTCCTTTAGAGTGAATCACCCTTCTCCTGTTTAAACCAGCAAAGACCACATCAAACAGTATCACTCCATCTAGAATTAATCATTAATTTGAAGTATTTGACAATATTTTGCCAGCATTATTTTTTCCTCTCCCCAATTAATAAAGGTTAAAGCTCTGTACCAACACTCTCGCAGGACACTTGGTGTAGAGTGCAGTCACTGGGAGCTCGTGGCCCAAAGCCCGTTGTGGGCAGCACAGGCACAGAGATGCAGGTCTGCACCAGGTTTTCAGGCAGGGGGAAGTGGCCTCACTGCTGCCTGCACACAGTGTGGAGCAGGCAGCTGAGCTGTCATGCTGCTTGGAGCAATCCTGGGACACTCCATCCCACAACTGGGGAGGCACCATACACAAGGGCTGGTGTCAGAAGCCTTTTCACTCTAGAAAAGCACAGAAAAGCTGATCTTGTCAACAGGATTGTAAAAAGCAATTAAGTCTTCCTCTGCCTGCTCTCACTGCAGCCTCATCATCTGAAGCACAACTTCAGATGAGCCCAAAATCTGATCTCAGATGCATGCATGTGGCTTCTATTCACTTGAGATGGAACCCAGCCTCTAAACACCACATTTTGTACTTTAGTTTTGGTTTAACTCTCAGGCATGTGTTTTGCTAGGACACTGCATTTCATTTAAAAATTATTTTTGACAAGGCCTTATGGTTCATGAATTCCTGCATGCCAGGTCCAGCAACATGCATCCCAGATCTGCTGGCCTCTTCAGAGGCACCAAATTGGGGTGGTTTTGCTTTCCCCTCACAAACAAGCCATGAAACAACCGTGATTTTCCAATGTCTTTGTAGCAGGTCATTGTCCTGACACTCTTCTGCCATTCTATTACAGCCTTTGGATGGTTTGCAATACAGCTTGCTTGGATGCTCTATTTAGAGAGCATGGCGGGTTGGTAAGTCCTGTGGCATTGGTTCTTGTTTACAAACAATGGGTAAAATGTATAAACACACAGTGGCACATGATGAAGGCAGAATACAGCCTGCTGAGCATGAATAACACATGGGAGAAGGAAATATCAAGCATGGTGAGCTCACCACACTGACACCACTCAGGCAGGCTGCCCAAAGGCAGCTTTGGGTCCCTGGCATTTAATGAGCACATTTGGCTATTGATATTTAAGGGAGCTAAACAGGAGCAGGCTTGGGATCTTTTGGTATGTGATCCTTCAGCTTCCCTTGCTGAAACAAGCTATTCTCCAGTTGCCTACAACAGACATGCTCCAAATCCACAGGTGCCTTCAGCTTTGAGAAGAAAGCAGAGACAAGCTCCTGGCCATGCAGCACAAGTAGTCTGTTCTAGCTCTTTCCCTGTCCTCTTCCTGCCTGTGGCATCCAGGGTGTTTATGTCACAGGGGAGAGGGAAGCCACCACCATGTGCTGCAGCTTGTGCTGCTCAGGAGTGTGATGGAGATGGTGCTGAGCAAGGCACTGTTTTCTTACCTCTTCAGCAATGAAATTGCAGAGGTTGGCTCACCTGTTGTAAAGTCAGTGGCAAGGGTTGTTGCTTGTCTTGGAGGCAGTGACCTGCCAAACACTCCCCAGATTTATACCAGAAGAACCCCATTTTATTGCAGGGCAAAGCACTCTGTAACAACAGACTGGGCCACTGCAGCATCTCTGCAGAGAGCATCCCTGCCCGCTCTGGCTGCTGACATTTCTCCACTAGGTTTATCACTGTATCAGCCATGTGAATATACCTTTTTTATGGCATGAGCCTTTCACTGGACTTTTTGAAAGACAATGATGAGCCTTTGAAGGTTTGGCTGATCCTGTTTCCTGTATGCTCCTGAGCCTTGTATACATTTAAATTTGACTTGTTAACTTTATAAGGTACTTCAGACTTGTATTGTACTGAAATTGGCTGGGATCTCAGTATCTCTCTTATTCCCACGTACTTTATTCTTAGAAATGCTTTGTAGTCATGTTATTACTGTTGGGAGGTTTGGCTTTAACAGCCTCCAATAAAGATATGAGCCTTCGAAAGGGCACCAGTAGCCTAAGATTATTCAACAGCAGCAACAGAAGCACAGGTGCCTGCTGTTTCCAGGGCTCTTACTCTGGGCAGCAGGAGCCAGCCTCAGCTCCAGCAGCCAGCACAGCAGTGGGCAGGCAGCAGGCAGGGCTCCTCACTCCCTGGAGAACAGGACAGAGTTCTGCACAATATCCTGCAACCTCCTGTGGCACGAGATGTGGCCACTGGTCATGCCTGGACAGCAGTGGGCTGCAAAAGCCCCCCTTGCTGGGTTTGTTTGCTGCTTCTTCTGCTTGCATTCTCGCATAGGGCTGAGGCCTCACCAGTGCCCAGGCAGCACTAATGCCTTGCTTTCATCACTAATACTCCCTGCTCATCTCTGCAGGTCCTCTCTGTGCTTTTCACAGCCCTGTAGTTATCCTGCTGTCTGATGGTACTGATGTGAAGCCTCTCAACCCACTGCGGATGTCCCCCATTTTTTGCTGTACATACTCTCTTTACATTTTGTAATATTAAAAAATTGCACCTCCATGAGCCTAGGTTTGCTAGTCTGCTTTCCATGTTACTCCTGGAGGATTCCTGCTTTCCCCTGTGCTCCCAGGCAGAATGGAGATTTCTGAGGCAGTCGATGACAACACTGCCCTTCATTGCAGGAAAGGAAGGACAAGGCCCTTGAAATCTCATTTCAGGACATTTCATCATGTGAAAATAAATGTCATTTCATACGACATTTCAGATTACTTATCAAATAATGATCTGCCTCTTAATGCCTAGACTTTTGGAATCTGTGCAAATTTAATGCTGTACTTGCAAACGTATTTATTCATTACACTTAGCAATTAACGCATGATTTAAGCAATTCAGCTGTAAATTATCCCCTTGTTTATAAAACAACAACATCCTCTGAAGGATAATGTTTTCTATTACAGCAATTAGTAACACATCAATTCTTGACTAGCTCGTAAAAGATCTCATATTAGCACATATGAGAATGATTCTCCAGTGTGATCTCCAGCACCGGGACATGCACAGAGCTCTGGACCAGCACACATGCAGCCATGCACAACCAAAGCAAATGGAGAATGTACGGGAGTTTTCCAAGAACGCACCCTTTGCTAACACATGTCAATGGCCAAGCAGCTAATGGAGAGTTTTGGCTGCACATCAAGTGGAGGAAGAAAAATAAGGGAGAAACCACTCCATCTCAGCACACACCCTGCTCTGCTGTCAAAGTGTGCTAATTGAGGGCTTCAGATCCCCACCTCCCACGTCCGGTCTGACCGCCCTGGGCAGAGAAACAAAATCCACAGTCTCCTGTGTCCCCTTGGCACGCTGCCTCGGATCACCTCACCTGCCACCACGGCTGAACTCTGCCTTAACTGAGGTGGTTCTCCAGGACTGCTGGAGGCAGGAGCCAGAGCAGCATCCAGCTCCCCAGGGAGGCAGCAGGGACAATACTGAACGTGCACTGCCCTGCCCACGTGTGTGAAGCCATGTGTCTGCATGAAATTGGTAATCCTAATAATGTGCTCATCCTGATTCTCTTGATATAGCTAAAGGACTAATTTCAGCTCTCCTATCTCCCTGAGTAATGAATATTGATTTTAGGAATACAACATCCAAATTTTGTGTACAATTCAATATTAGTGAGATAGGCTAATTCTCTCCAACGTGGCCAAGCTAAAACAAAACTTTAAGACACTGGGGAGATCAGACACAAAGTGCAACTGATTCATCATACCCCACATTAATCAGAGTCCATCTACTCACACTTCAGGAAAGATGCTGGTTCTGTAAAGAATCTGTTCTGAAGTAGGAAAGTATCTTGTGCTGTCTTGAATACATGGATACAGAAATAATGGAAATAGGAGGGCTGGCAAGTTGTGACCAATCCCTTCTATCAAAGGGAAATGCCCCGTGTCCCAAGAGCTCCAGGACCAAACCAGAACAGGAAGGCTGAGACCTCTGTCCCTTCCCTTCATGGGGCATACAGCCCCTGTTCTGGCTGTTCTGCCCACACTGCCTTCAGATGAACTTCTCAGCACAAAGCAGGGCTGCCTGTCACAGCACTTTCAAAGGCCCCAAATATTTTCTTGCTGCATCATTGCAGTTGCTAGGGTTTTGAGGATAATATGCAGTTTACACACCACTCTCCACTGCCAGTTCACAGCATCAGAAAAAGACATGGTGATCAGCTGGTGAATTTAACAGAAACCTCCATGGCAGTGATCAACCCAGGCTTCTTTCTTGGACTGATTCATGCCAAGGAGAAGAAATTGTGTTGGAAAAATGTGATTGATCACTCTGCAGAGGAGCATAGACGCTACGGTCAAGGGCTGGCCCTGTGGGATTCATGAGTGCACAGTCGGTGAAGGTTGAGTCCCCAGGGAGCCACATGCCATGGTTCCCACCTGCCCTTGGCTGTAGGCGCCAGCAGGGCCGGGGAAGAGGGTAGAGGGGGCACAGACAAGGGCTTGTGTGCTGGGAATTTGAGGGCACGCCGACACACCCGGCCGCAGTCTCTCTGTGCCAAGGACAGCTGGCAAAGGTCCCACCTCGCCACGCTCCCGCCCACATCTTCCCACCCCCTGGCTGCGCCAACCCAGCTGTGCACAGCTGGGCTGCAAACCACACTGCTGGTCTGATCTGACTTAAAAGTCATGTTATGGAAAAGCCTGTAGGGCTTCCTGCAGCCACTGCACGTCAGGGATCTCAGACAGCTCAGCACAGCAGTGCTGCAGCAACATGGCTGGAGACTGGACTCAGGAGGTGGAGCTGATGCACATCCACCTTCATCTGGAGGCTCTCAAGAGGATTCCTTCTGCTCTGTTTTTGACACAAGGACATGTTCTGTGCCAGTGAACCTTCACGCCTTCTCCAGCCCGCCAAACTCACAGTGTTTTCACATATGTACCCCTGCTTCACAGCTTACAGAGTCTTTCCATTCCCTGCAAGTACACATGAACCACAGTTCCAGCACAGAGACAGCAGCCCCAGACAGCAACACAAGTAGGATCTCAATAAAAAAATAACTCATCTCTCACTAGCAACACCTCCCACCACACAGCAAAAGCACAAGAGGTGACATGCTCCTTTTACCCTCTGGAGCGTGGCTGTGACTGCGCATTTATTTCTGGCTGTCAGAGGCCTGCAAGCTCAGTTGTACATCCCTCTGCCTGGAGCTCCTATATCTTGCCAAAGATACTGCCTGTTGTGCTGGAGCAGTACTGCCCTGTCACAGTCAGCAGATTGCAAATCGGTGGTCTGGTGAACTTGTCATGTCTCATGAGAAGAGCATCTCTAAGAGAGGGGTATAAGGCAGCTCACAATATTTGGCTGGCAATGGCAGTGCCAGACATAGGTCCAAGCCCTGCAAGTGATTTAGGTATTTTTCCAGTGCATTTTCCCAATTGCAACACTTATCAGCACCCAGCCCTCATTGCCAGCAGAGGACCAGGCTGGAGCTGGGGCTCTGGGAAGGCACATAGGAAAGCTGGGGCCACACCATCTCGTGCCCATTAGCACATGTGGCTGCTCCAGCCCAACCAGCAACCTCTGAAGTAATACTGTGGGTATCAGGAAGGGAATTCCCATCCACATGGGTGGCATTTCAGAGCTGCCAAAATGCTCCTCCCGCCAGCTCCCCGGCTGCATTTCCTTGGTTCAGCAGGATAGAAGCCTGCCAAGAGGAATCAGCTTAGCAAGAGATCCAGGTACCCTGGCTCTTGTCCCAGAGCTCTTCTCGGCACAGAGCCGTGCTCCAGCTTGGGCGGGGCTGGGTTGGAGAGTTCTTCAGTAGTTCTTCCTTAGTAACTCCAGAGTTTCTTGGACTCACGATTTGCTACTCAAGGAAAGCCTTGGCCTCTTCATCCCGCAGTTTCCTGCATGATTCCCAGGGATGCCTCCTTGGTTGTGTGGACAACAGAACAAAGAAAACCAGTTCCTGAAGCCCTGGATGACCCCCTACACGCAGTGGGTGTCACCACAGAATGGCCAGAGCTCTCCCACACCCAGCCTGACTCACACAGCAAGAAATAAAATGAATAAACACTTTAGCCTCTCCTCTGCAGTGGCAGTCAGGGAACAGCTGAAAGAGCCAGGCTCCTTTGGGGCAGCTGTCCCATTAGCAGCCTGAGGCTCATTTGCCAGTTCTGGGACCCTGGGTCCCAACAGGTCCTTGGGAAATGGGTACCCAACTGAAGAAGAGGGCAGGACCTGCCATAAAACAGAGTTGCTGCCTTAAAACCAGTTGCTCCTACCATCAAGCGGGCCAGGGAGTGACACTGCTGCATGAAAGCTGACCTCTTTATCATGAGGACCTGGTGTGTAGGGGAGCAACGTCCATGGAACTTTGCTGCATCTAGGAAGCTTTGTCAGGTAGTCAGTTTGAAAGTGACCTTGTCCCAAAGAGCTGGCAAAAATTTATGGAGGGGAAATAAATCCTGACACATGCCCCCAGAGCTTCTGAGATCACCCCTCCCAAGGGACCGGTCGGGTATGGATTGCACAACAGCTTCTTGGCTGGGAACAAGTGGAGGCATGTGTGTAGGGCTGCCCAAAGGAAACACCTGTGCCAGGGACGTGTCCCTGAGATACAGCACTTGTTTTCCAGCCTTCAGAGTGGTGACAACTTTGAGCTATGGCCAAGATAAGTTTTCAGCCTGTGACCTAAAGAGGAAAGGCTTAGTATGCCATTCCTGGGATCCAGCTTGTAATCCAGTTCTTACAAGCAACTTGGTCTCTCTTTTTTGTATTTCCTAGGATCCTTCGAGCTTTGGATATTAAGACTCTTGGATCTCTAGAAGTACATTTTGCTCATCTTGGTTGGTTCTGAAAGGACTGGAGAGCAGGCATGGCCAGCCCTGCCACCTCCTCACCTCCTGCGTGCCGCACCAGCAGCAGCATCCTATTTTATTCCTTCCCACCCCTGGGTCCATGCCCAGGACTAGTCTAAATTTTCTTGCCAACACATTTTACTTTCAAGATGTTCTGCCAGTCAGTAATGCTCTAATGCGTTTTCTAAAGGTTCTTCCCAAATCTGCTTTGGACAATTCCCAATTTGTAATCCAAGATGACTGCTGGAGCAAAGCAAAAGAAAAACATTTTGGGAGGACTGTGGGACAAGGGACATCCCAGTCCCCGGGGCAGTCTCTTATCTCAGGGTTTCACCTCCCCCTTGACACCTCTTTCACAAGGGCTGGAGCTGCCCGGCGGATCTATTTCAGGTCTCCTCAACAGTTACAAACCCCTTCACCGCCTCCTTCCAGCCTAAACTTGGCCTTACAACTTCATTTTCAGAGACATCCTTCCATGGAAATCCTCCCCTTCCTCTCCTGATCCCTGGGGAATTCACAAGTATACGTGTTTCCGCTTGGGGATCACAACCCTCGCACATGTAAAGCATTTCGCAGCTGCAGGCAAGCGGAGATGTGGTGCAGGGACAGCGGCGTCACTGCCTCCCGCTGCCCCGTGCAGCACTCGGCCGATGGATCTAAGAAGCCTCCACAGAGGCAAACCCTTTTGGAAGCCCAGTTCCCCACGGCCTCCTCGCACACCCCCAAAGCGAAGCCCTCCCGGCGGGCTCTGCAGCGGGCAGGGGCTGGACTGGGCTGGGTGGGATCGCAACAAGGGAAGCTACTGCCCGGCACTTCTCAGGTCCCCGGAGTGGGCGAGAGCTGGCAACCCCTAATGACAGCCTGTTCTCACTGCTTGTCCCACTCTCATCCCCCAGAGACACCGACCTGTTGCCGGCAATTACAGGCGGTTTGCAGCTCCTCGGCTACCACAAACACAGACATAATTGCAGCCTGTTCTCACTTCGGCGGGGAGGGACCGGGCTGCCCAGCTCTGCATATCCTCATCCCTTTGCAAATCCCCGCAGGAGGAGAACACCATCTCAGCATTTGTGACAACTTTTCTCCCTCCCAATATACACAAGCACAACAGTAGAAGAAATATTGATCCAGCAGACAACTTTTTAGACTCTCCAAAAATGTACCGCAGCTTTCATGCTAATCCATTGTTTCTGACATCCCGAAGAATATGACTGGGAAAAAGCTTTTCGACAGTGACTTCCCAGTGCAGTCTCGATCTTTTCCTTGCTCGAGTTTGTCCAGCTGTCCAGCTAATTGAAGCTTACGTCAAATATCGCTCCTCTGAAGTTAAACTTCACACGCTGAAGGCTGCCTTCGTTTTTTAATCAAAAGGCTTGTGGCTCTATCAAGGAGCTAAAAGAAAGCTTGGATTTGTACTTTTCCGCAGTTTTAAGCATGACACTCTCCCTTTTATTTATTTTCCTTTTTTTAAACTCTGAAGGCTCAGCAGGCAAGCCTCTGCAGGGACGAGGGCTTTGCACCGGTGAGATCTGCAAACATGTCTCTTCTTTCTTGAACTTTATTTTTCTCACGGTCTCTGAAAAGGCGAGATCGGGTGATACGTGTGGGATTGGCCCTGTACAGGTGCAGATCAGGTACAGGAGGAGGTGGAAAAACATTACTGTGTATGCTCAAAAAAAAAAAAAAAAAAAAGAGAGAGAAAGAGCGAGTGAGCACATTTTTGAATAGGCCAGGTCTAGTTCTTGGCAGGATGACTCAGGCTTAGCTGGCAGACTATGGGAATAGGAGTGTGAGAAAGTCAGTCAAGCGGAGGGGGGGAAAAAAAGGATTCAAGTCCTCAGGCAAAATACCTTTTTTTTTTTTTTTTTTTAAAGTAACCCGTAGACTGTCCAAACCAGTCGGAGGTTGCAGCAGCGTTGGGGACAGGCACCTCCCCGCGGTTTCGCCCGTGCCCCACGATGTGAGCGCACGCACCACCGCATCTGCGAGCGGCACCCACAGCGGCGCCTGCACCGGCCCTGCGTGTGCCCCGCACGCCCCGGGCACACCAGCGGGAGGGCAGCGGCAGCACCACGGGGTGCCCCAGGGAGACCCAGGCGGCCGGGACAATGCTGCGGGCACCATGTGCGGACGCGGCTCCCGCAGCGCACCCCGCGGTTCGGTAGCTGCTCACCCCGCCACCACAGCTCACCCGGGCCCGCCGCGGCC
>VXAU01003549.1:2088346-2200780 GCA_013399695.1 Formicarius rufipectus | reverse complement strand
TTTTTTTTTTTTTTTGAATGCTCATAAAATAAAAGTTTCCCTTCCATTTTGGAAGGCCTTTGACGATAAGTTGGAGTTCTGGCGTGTGTGCATAGGAGGGAGCCCAGCTCCTGGCTGCCTGTGGATTGTGCTGCTCCAGGGCTGCCTTGTCCTTTTGCCAGGCTGAAGCTGTCACTCAGACCCTCTGTCCCCTCTGTCTTTTGAAATCATCTGGCCCCTCTCCCTGCCCTGGGGCCAGTGTAGTTACTGCTTCTTTGGGAGCAGCTCAATTGATCAGACTTCTTAAAAAGAGCTTGTATTTGCAGAGCTGGTGAATATGCTGAGGGAGGCACCTCTGCTCTCTTCCTGGCTCCTCGAGCTGATAGATCTGGAGCTGTGGTAAAGAGAGATTTGGCTGCCCGGGTGAGCCTCCTGCCCTGGACCCAGAGGAGCAGGCTGCGGTGTAAATCACAAATGACTCCAGTCAGTTGATTGAGAGAGCAGTGCCTGCCAGCTTCTCCTGTTACAAAAGCAGTGTGTCCCCACAGGACAAGTTTGACACGAGTGCTCCTGTCTCCTGGCTGGTGGGCTGCAGCAGGCACTGGCCACCACCTCCACTGGACTTAAAAGCATAGAGCTGTTCTGGGCCCTGAGGACCATCCAAGCTGTGCTTGATAATTAATGCTCTGCATGTGGTTTTGATAGAGTTGGGCATTTCCTCTGCTGTTCTATGGAAAACACGTGGCTGAGGGAGTGACACGGGGCAGTAAGGACTATCTCTCTATAATTATGAGCTGCAGCTGACCCTTGTGACTTGGGAATGCCCCATTTCCAGGGAAGATGCAAGCCCTAGATAGCAGTGAGTGGCAATCTCAAGTTACAGCTTGCACTGCCCTTCTCAACAAGTCTTAACTCAGAGCGGACAGCTTTAAAATGTGCCAGGATCCACTGGGGTTTCCTTCCAAATCCTGCTGTAAAAGCTTGTTGGATTTTGTCTGGATCAGCCAGGTGCTTGACTAAGTATCCAGGTGCTGGGGAAATGAAAGCTGGGGAGAGTGTGAGACCAGACAGATTAAACCTGCTGGGGTTTGACTCCCCAGCTTTGACTTGCTTTGTGTAGAGAAACACATTATCCTTATCTGAAAATACTACTTGGGATGTATTTTGGAAGGGAGTGATGTGCATTTGGGATCTCTCTCTGAAGGGTGTACTGATGAGGCTGGGGCCAGTGGCAGTTCTTTCAAAGGGGCTGATCTCCCTGAGATGAGCTTACCTTTCTCTTGTCTCCCACCATCTTGCTGGCCTGCCTGCACTGCCATTCTTGCAGAGGCATCTCACAGCCAGGTTTAGTGTGCAAGGCTTGGCAACATAGGATTTGCTGTCTCAAGGCAGGTGTCATACAGGCTGAGCTTGCCTTACCTTTCTGCAGTGAAGATTCTGAGGGTAGGACTGAGCCCACCTTGTGTTCAGAGAAGCACTCACAGGACCTGTTTTGAATTGCATCAGTCCAGCTCCTGCTGCTGGATGGCCTGTTTGGAACTGATGTAGATCAGTAATGCATCACCTGTAAGAGCAAAGGCTGTTCCAGCGGGGCAGCGTCTTCCTTTTCTGCTGAAGCAGTTGGTTTGAAAAGCACAGTCAAAAAAGGACTTTGTGTAGGCTAATGGAGAACATAGAGCAGATCCAAGAGTGAAAGACAAGATGAACCTATTTGCTAATGGAGTTTAAATAGCCTAGTATAAAGAAGATATGGCATGCTTGGACCGGTTTCTCCAAAGCTTTCTGTGTTTACTCTATCCCACAGCCTGTTGACATGAGAAATCTGCTTGAGTTTTTGAGCTTTAAGGGGATCAGAGCAATTCCCAGGAGCTGTGCTCTTGGTGCCAGTTCACTGAGCCCGTGACAAATTGGGATGACAAATACAGGCTGTGGGTCTGTGGATCACTGTGTGTGGGAATTGCCTTTCAGGTGCAGCAAGTGCCTTCAAACTTGGTGCCGTAAGATCAGCAGGTAAGAGTTAGGAAAGGATGGAGCATGCCAGGGAAGGGACAGGGCTGAGGCATAACCCTGCATAGGACTGTAGGACAGGTAGGAAAAGGGACCAGACCTAGTGCTGCCAGAGGAGATGCAGCTCCTGTTGGCTTCCCTGTGCACCTTGCTGAGCCCTACCTACCAGCAGAGAGGACTCCAGAAAGGGCTGGAGCCAGCTCTGTTCCTTGCCATGATCACTCTTGGGTTGGTAAGCACTTTGCACTGTCTGGTTGGGTGCATTTGCAGCCCAGAGTGTGCTGAGCTGGAAGAAGCAGTGCTCCATCCCTGCCTATAGTGCACCTGCATGGGAGTCTGTGGGCAGGGGGCTTTTCCTGCCTCCCCCAGCACCCTGCCTTGCCCCCACTACCCACCGCAGAGCTTACAGCCCCGGCTGCCCCTCGCTTCCCTGCAGCTCCCTTCCATTCGCCGCTGCTGCCGTCCCGGGAAACCTGTCATTAAAGTCAATTAACTTTTCCCACACTCCTCGTGAGCGGCGCAAAAGCCCCTCCTCGCTTCCTCCTTGGGTCTTAAGTGCTACCATATGGTACAGGCCCCCCCGCCCCCCCCAAGCCCGCCCTGCCTTTGATTCCAGCCAGACAGCCGGAGCTTTATGATTTAAGCCGGGAGAGCCCTCGTACCAAGCCCTGGGCCGCTCTGCGGCCAAGGTGGTTTTTTTAGCAGGGAAGGCTGTTTTCTGGCAGGAAATGAATAGCTCCCAGATGAGCTCAGGAACCTGAGAGGTCGTGAGAAAGGAGCGAACCCCCGGCGCGGTGGCGGGCTGCCAGCGGTGTGGGGAGCGCGGGAGGGAGCGCGCTGCTGCCGCCGGCACACGAGCCCGCCGCGGGCGAGACCGGCCCTGTGGCCGCACAGCCCCCCGGCCGGCTGTCCCAAACCATCGTCCTCGCTCCTGCCAAGGGCCCGCAGCCGGCGGCTGACCTTGGGCTGGGATCCAGGCGTCCGGCCCCAAAGGGAGCGTGGGATGGTGAAAAAGCATCCTGGCAAGCCGGCTTAGGATCTGGGGGAGCGAGGCAGGAGTTGTGGGGGTGCCAGGACAAGAATGCCCCAGGAATGGCACTGCAGACCTCCCCGGGGGCTTCGTAGGGCAGGGTGTGCAAGCAGGTTGGGGTGGCTGGATGCCGCGGGATCCGGGATTCCCCAGCAGTGGGAGCAGACCCGACAGCCCGTGGCTCTGGCTTGTACCAGCACCTCGAGGCTCGGACCCGCCTTTGCTCTGCCGCAGCCCCTGGGGGCAGGGAAGGGGACCTGTGATTTACGGGGGTGACATGTATTTTACTTAAAACAAGTCAAACAAAAGCCCGGTTTGTTTTGCAGAGTACAGACTTCCTGCGGGGGTCAGCACAGACAAATGATTCCACTCCCATTTATTAAACATTCGTGGCCATGGCATCAGCTGGTTCTGGGAATGGCCGGGACAATCATCTCCCCTTCCCAGCCTGTGCAGCTGGAGTGATTTCTGATATCTCTGCCCCAAAAAAGCTGTGTCCCAGAGGTACCAGGTCCCCTTCCAGTGCCTTACAGGTGTCTGAGGATCTGATCCATGCAGGCCATAGCCTCTGAACTGTTCACCTGTACAGCCACAGCTTAGCCCTGGCTGACACCCACAGTGAGCACTGGGAGCAGGCTGAGGTCTCCTGTCCTTCGTGCCGGCACCACAGTGAGGGTGACAAGGGCTGTGTAGCACTGAAGGGGTGCGGAGTTGGAGGTGACCTGCCCCCAGTCTGTTTGCCGAGGAGGGTGCAGGGGCAGCAGGGCAGGGCAGAGGTGCTGTTGCTGAAGGACAGCTGTGGAGGTAGGGCTGTCTGCAATCTGTAATGATTAGGAAGCTGCTTCCAGACGGGGTTTATTGCCAATGAAGCCAGCTCAGCACAACTGTTGGGGCATTAACCCTTATCTGACTGGGATGATAACAGCCCTGGGCTTTGCCTTCCGGCCCAAGGAGAGCAAACACCCACAGCAGGGTATGGCATGGCACAGACTGCACCATGCCCTGTCACCCTGAGGACACGGCTCCCAAAGCTCCTGGCTCCAGCTCCCTCAGCCTGCTGCGCCCCGCCCAGGGCAAGCAGCAGGAGCTCAGCCGCAGGAGCAAAGGGCTCTGTACCCGAACTCCCGAGGGGTTCAGCTGTACAAAAGCAGCGTCCTGCTTAATTAAAAGCAGACCTGCTGTAACGAGCCTGCCAGCACAACAGCGTGGCTCAGGCAACTCTGCTAGAGTGGAGGTTGGAACTCAGCCTCACCGCAGGACTTGGACACGAAGTGGCCCAGGGGCTGCGAGCCGAGGCTGGAAGCCAGGGCTGGGTCACTCTGTGACTCCCTGCAAAGCCACGTCTTTCTGTGTGTCCTCCCAGCCCCCTCAAGGAAACACAGCCTGTTTCTGATCCATCCTGCCTGACCTCACCAAAAGTCATCCCTAAAATTGCCCCTGGAGTGGGGCCTCTGCTGGATCCTTCTCCCCAAGTGGGGTCACGCACCATCCCTGGGCTGTTGGTTCCTGTCACATCAGCGGGACCGCCAGCGATCGTGCCTGCCCTGCACAGGAGACATCTGCAGAGGCTGTGCCAGGAGGAGGCTGTTGTCTGCTCCGGGTGATCAGGGCTGCGATGGAAAGAACTGCTCTGAATATGGGTACCTTGGGGTGCCTTACAGGAGCCTTTACAACGGTGCCCTGCTTTTTTTTTTTTTTTCCCCTGTTGTTTTTCAGCGGTTTTGGCTGCTGAGGAGGTCAGAGCTGTTGAAGAATACACTTATTGCAGGTAACTTGGTGTGCAAGCTGCAGGTTGTGCCCTGGGTGGGGAGAAATGGCAGGAGCGCCAGGTAACGAGCTGCGAACTGGCACCGATTCGCCTAACAAAGGGCACGGGGAACTGCGATGCTGCCCGGCAGGGGGTGGCCGGTCAGACAGAGACTCTGCAGGACCCGATGAACAACGACAGTGTAACACCGTTGTGCTAAGAGGCACGGGCAGCACAAACTGTGAGTGTAAAACCCCAGGGATTCCTGTGTTCAGGTCCCTCTCCGGCAGCACCTGGCTTGACCTGTTATCATATCACTGCACCATGATTAAATTAAGGAACCAGAGGTCTGGAGTCTGCAATGGTAAACCTGGGGTGGAGTCAGTGGGGGAAATTCATCTGTGAGAGTGTGGGATGTTCAGGGAGTCAAACGAGGCACCCGTCGGCTCACTGGAGCTGCCTGCTGCAAGGGGGCTTTGGCCCCAGCAGTGAAAGTGCCGGATAGTGTGAGAGTGACCCTCAGAGTGGCTCCTGAATGGTCAGACAGGAACGTTTCTTTAACAAAAGGGTTGTCAGCAGTGATTGGAGGCTTCCACAGCTTGTCCCACTATAGAAGATAGGCTGTGGTTCTGTTCTCTGGAAAACATTATGAGTTCTTGAAACCATAAAACAATCTGGCTGGTGTCTCTCCCTCTGACGTTGGAAATCTGGACAGTGTTTGTACCAAGAGAGGGAGCAGGATATAGAGACACATGCTAAACCTCACAGTTACGTATCTTGCCTGGCTGTGGCCCCCACAGCCCTGTTGCAGCCCCGGCACAGATAAACTCCCATCTCTTTTGGCAGCGCTGACACGCATAGGGTATCTGCCAAACAGGGAAAATGGTACTGGGCCTCAACCCACACAGCCCAGCAGCATCCTCGCTGAGTCTACAGCTAGTATAAAGCAGGACCAACACAGAATGATCCTGCCAGGCCTGGGAAACATTTGACTTTATTTGCATCTCCGGTATCCGGCTGTCTCATCCCTGTCTCCATCAGTAACAGGCTCATGCCCAGACCTTTGTCCTAGCAGTGAAATGAATCCTGTTTATGGTGGGAAAGAGCAAATGGCCCATCAAACTCAGGGGTTTGACAGCAACATGTAAATGTGGAGCAATACCAGAGCACTGCATGCCTATAGAGAAGGGACCAGGACATCCTTCAGGGCTGCATCATTGTGAGTGTTAGAGGAGATGATGAGCCTGGAAGGAGGGGGAGAGCTTTGGGATGATGATGCATCAGGACAAACCCTTCCACTAGGCAGTGTTCCCAACCAAACCAGTCCCACATGTGGTGAATGGACAGGGAAATTGGAGCACTCATCCCCAGCTCTGTATCTGGGAGGGCTCTGATTGGTCAGCAACTGCACAAGGTCTCACAGCAAGGGCTCTGGTGGGCTTGACGTATGCTTCCTTTCTCTCTGCAGCCAAGCCTCATTCCTCGCCATGGGATTAGTGCTGGTGTGTACCACAGCACAGAGCTCTGCACTTCCCTTCCCACGGGGCACTTGCTTTCAGCCATCCTTCAGCTTTTATTGTGCTCTGAAACAGAGGGGCTGGCAGCCGGACAGCTTGGGCTGGTGTTTCTGAGCAGGATCCAAGCAGATGTTTGTGCTTGCAGATGGGGCTGGCGCTCATTGCCTTCCCTGCTGGGCTCAGCTGCGTGCAGGCAGGCTGCAGGCAGAGCCCGTGGGCAGCCCCCTGCCTGTGGTACTGCCGGTTCAGGGCAGATCTCCCCCGAGGTTTGAGAATGGGTCTGGTGCTGGACACAGGCTGAGTTGGGGTCATGTCTCCTCAAAAGAACAAGGACCTGGACCACCATGGCCATTCGCTGCTGAACAAATGGATGAGGGGCAGAGGGATGAGAGCCAGCAAACAGGCAAAGGGGAGAGGGGCATGGCTGTGAGCTGCATTGTGCTTGGTCAGCCAGCATCACAGTGAGCACTAGGGCTACAAAGTACCTCTTGGGGAGCTCCTCCTTGGCTGGTTCAGTCCACAGGACAGCCATGACTTCCTCTTCCCATCCTCTCCCACAATGCAGATCTTGCATGGGCCAAGGGCTCCTTTATCACCCAGCGTTTGCCAGTCTAGAGGAGCATGCTGTAGTTGGGACTGGGTAGCCATCACCCATGGGAAAAAGGACAGGAAAAGGTCTAATGGGATGGACTGGCTGTTACCCTCTATCCTGCACAGGGGAGACTCAGACCCATCTGGCGCCATGCTCATGCTGGCAGCTGTGGGCTGTTCTAGCCATGGCTCCACTGTCAGTCACATTTCACAGCTCAGAGCTGTCCTCCCTGTGTTAAAGCTTGACAAGACACCCCTCAAAGTAAACAGGGGCCAATTTATTGCTTGCTGGAGTAATTTCCTAAGGAGGTCAGGAGGGCCTTCTTTGGGGCTTGTGACAGCCTGCTAAGCTCTGCTGAGCCAAGGTGTTATGAGAGCACCATGGGCTGGGAAGAATAGCACTGAGCCGTAGGGATGCTTGCAGAGCCTGCTCTAAACCTTGGGACAAAGTCCTGTTTGTCTTCTCTTCCTCTTCAGGGTACTGTGCTCTTGGTTCCCCCTCCTGCTTGTTTTGTGGCACTGATGCAGAAAATTCTGATGGCTGTAATTGTCAGTGTTTTGCTGATTGCACGCCCACCTGGTTTGCTGGGCTGGAGACAAAAGTCCTAAATTCCCTTCCAAGGTCTGAAAATGTGTCATCCCAGTGGGTGAGGGATTTACTTTTGCTTAAAGAGCTTCTGAGTGTAAAGTAAGACTGGTGCACTTCAGGGCAGGGGCAATGCCAACGTCCCTGGGGTCTGTGACACCAGCTCACAGCCCCCGTATGCCTCTCTGCACTGAGGAGGCAACTGGGCATCCCTGCATCCCCTCTGGGCTTCACGTGCAGAAGGCCAACGCCTGTGCAGGCTGCCAGTTCTTCTGGCACCAGTCCCTCTGCAGCTCAGGCAAATTGACAGAGAGCTTTCCCTGGGGGCTGAGGCACCACAGACCCACGCTGTGTGCCGGAGCCAGCCTAGCATCCCAGGGGACTGCTCCTGGCAGTGTCCCTGCCTCCAGCCGGATGCTTCGGGGAGGCATTTGAGAAGGGGGAACCCCACCCTGAGTGTGAGACCCCAGCAGGAGCTCGGCAGCAGCTGCAGCAGGGCTCAGCGGAGCAATGCAAGATGTCTGGAGACGGCCAGCTACCGGCAGGAGCGTGTGGGAGAGGAGCTGCCCTCCACAGGACTCTGCCTGCACGGGCAGGACCACACAGGCACTTCGCCGTCCAGCCCTTCGCAGCCTACGGGCGCCTGGAAAGAGCAGCATAGATTTTCCATCTGCCTCGAAGCTGAGTTCCTCTCCCAGGCTGCTCCAACCCCCACAAAATCATGGGAAGATGGGCAAAGCAGTCCCTGGCAGGGGTCTGGGGAAGCTGTGCTTGTGCTGCTGAGTGCTGGGGTGGGTCAGGTGTTGGTCTCTGGATCGCTGTGACTGAGGGAGTTTTGCTTGGGACCCCAGTGATGAAGGAATGAGGATTTGGCCAGGCAGAATCTCTGAGGGCAGCATGGGGAGAAGGGCAGCAAAGCTGAGGCTGGTGTCAGCACAACACAGTGATGGGCACAGGGATACCCTGACACCTCTCTGTGTGAGCCAGGGAGCACCAACAGCTTGGCTGCAGCCCTACCAAGCATGCAGGGAACCTTGTGCACAGCATCACACAGAACGAGTAAAACTTCAGATGCTGGGTGTTGTTTCAACCCCGGAGTCTCCTCAATAGCGAGTTGCCCTCTGGAGACCTCCCCTCCGGCCACAGAATGGAAGTAGCAGCCTCAGCACTTTGGTAGGAGCAGAGAGCTTTCTGCCTCTCGGCCCTGTTGAATAGCAGCAGAATTCATTACAGCCACATTTCACTTCTCCCTCCAATTATTCCCCTGGACAATGGGCCGGGGCTGCAGCGGAAGGTCCCTTTCAGGAGGTGCCAGTGGCAGGACATGCTGCTGGGGCTCCACCAAAAGCCCCTTTGCTGGGGGGCAGTGACCTGAGTCCAGCAAATGCCACTTTTTGGCCCAGGCAGTGAGTGTGCTTGGGGTGAGAGGGCCAGCTTGGCACTGTGGACTGGGAGATGTTCCCTTCAGGGCAGGAATTGCTTGGTAACAAGAGCTATCCCAAATCTGCAAAACACCTGCAATATGGGGGTATTTTGGTCAAAAGTGAGACATTGAAGGCTACTTTAAATAGTACCAGTGTCCTTTGATCTTTACAAACACAGTGGTGGTTTGGCCCATCTGGCACTTCTCTCTGTACGGTGACTGTGTAGCCAGCAAAGACCGCAGGTGCTACTTGCACTGTGGCTCTGACTCAAGGCCCTGGGCTCCTGCAGGTGACATCTTGTGTCCAAGGTCCCAGATGTCTTCCTTACTGCACTGTGGCCACCCAGGTCACCACTCTGCAGTCAGCCATGTGTGGGTCCATCAGCTAAGAAGCAGGCAGCAATCAGCTGAAGGGAGATTTGAGGGGGGATGATGCTCAGAGCAAACCGGTGTGGGGAAGGGGAGAAGGGGCAGCTGCCCAAAGTCTGCAGGCTTTGTGGTGGGATTTGCAGCTGTGCGGGCAGGGAGATTTGTGCAGCCAGTCTGTCCCATCCACCTCTGGCTTTGCAAGGCTTAAGGGCTGTTTTGGATGAGCTGACACCGAGGAGTGATTTTGCACCGGCAGGTCCAATCCGGACACGCTCGAGACCATCGCCAACGCTGGCTGTGCCCAAGCTGGGAACCCTGCAGAGAAACCACGGGAGAGCGAGACAAGGGCTGAGGACGTTTCCGATGGAGGCAGACAGGACACTCAGCCTACTTAGTTTATCAGGAAGAAGATCAAGAGGCGGCTTGATTACAGTCACAAGGACCTTGGTGCACAAGTATCCTGGCAGAAATAACAAACCAGGTACTTAAGAGCTCTTTAATCTAGCAGGGAAAAGCAAAACAAGAGCCAATTGCTTCACATTTCCAGCAGTCCGGGTGATTAACTTCTGGAGAGGCAGGAACCCAGGCTGCCCTCCTGGGAACTCACATCTCGGCATCACCTGGAGCAACGTATTTTATCTTAAGGTACAGGAAACTTTCGGAGATGGCAGAGGGACTTGGGGCTGGGACAGCATTTAGTGACCTCTGCTTGGGCTCCAGAGGGCACATATCCTCGGCTGGTGAGGTGGCTACCACTGGTCCTTGGGACGAGGCAGGGTACAAGTGGCATTGTTCAGGAGCGGTAGGTAGTGTGACATGGGGTGGGTGGTTCTGGCCAGGGAACTTGCAAAATGATGTTTCCATTGAGATGGCAACTGCTTGTGCCTGAGGGATCTCCGGGTGCTAGGCTAACGACTCCTGAGCAGGGGGACAACTGAACCCCTCTCTGCAAGCTCACAAACTTTACCAAAAACTCTTGAGGCCACAGGGGAGCTAAGTCACCCAGCAGCACCTGGGGCTGATCTCAATAACATGCTCCTGGATTCTCCCAGTGGACACAGCTAACAGGTACCGGGCAGCTGTGTCTCCATCATGCAAAAGACATGCTGAAAGCAGAAGGAGGAACAGAGCACTTATCTCATGCAGTAATTCATATTTCTGTTTAAGTCCAATTTTCCTCTCATTTTTGCATTTTTCTGGTTAAAAATCAACAACCTGGCCAAGGCCCTGTTGCAAAGCATTGGGAAGAGCCCTGGCCCAAGGCGGTGGCATGGGCCCCTACCCGTGCAGTCCTGATGCCCGGCGTGCCGCCAGTGGGGCTAACAAAAGGCCAGCAGCCGTGCTGGGAGCGCAGCGGTGCCGCTGTTGAATAGCTCTTCCCGCACAGAGGAAGGCATGAAGAGGCGTAATCAAATAAGGGTATCAGCGTGGTGCTCCTTGAACGACACTCCCAGCGTGAGCCGGCGGCGAGGCCGGGTGGAGGTGACAGGTATCTTTATCCCACCACCCAGGAGAGCTCCAACATCCTGCTGGCAGGAATTTGTCTGCAAATTTTCCCCCATTGAAAGGAGAGAGGGGGCCAACGAGGCGCGGGCCGAGATGATCGCTTGATTAAGGCCAGGGCAGGCGAGGTGGAGAGCCGGGGCAGCTCCCAGGGAGCCGTGCTCCCAGCCCTTAACCTCTCCTCGGGAGACCGCAAATTATATCTGTTAATGTATCAGCCCCCTGGTATCCTACAAATAAGTCGTCTGGCTAAGCGTGTGTCAGACAGTCACAGGAGGAGTTGTTACCTTTTCACCACTTAATCATTTTCATCATCATCATTTCATTTATCTTGCAATACGCTTTAACCCGGTGAGTCCCGGGGAAGGCAGGTGAAGAGGCTTACCAGCGCAGCTGGACCGTAAACACGAGCAGGAGGCACTGACTGCAAAGGGAGTTTGAAGAGCAAAGGGAAATGGTTTTATCAGCTTTCCCGTGAAAATGGGAAACCCCCGGCCATGGAGACAGGGGTATTCCCAGCCCTACTTCCCATCCCGCTCCTCTGCCAGCCTGTGACACTGAGATGCTCTGGGGTCCCCTCTGCCAGGGACCAGGAGCGGCTGGAGGGAGGATGCTCCCCCGGTGTACTGGGGCTGGGGAGGGACAGGGGCACGTCATGCGCTCCCCTGGGTGCCAGAAGTGATTTACACAGTGCACCCGAGAACAGAGTCAATTAAGGTCACATTTCTGTGTTGCTAAACAACAGGCGGCTCTGGGTTCAGGCCCGCTGAAAAGGAAACAAAAGCCACCCCTTGAAACGGGGGCTTTGAGCGGGTTCAAAGGAGCACGGAACAAAAGGCGGGCTTTGTGGCTGCCCTCGCCCGCGCCTTCCCGGGCCCTTCCGCCACCAGAGACACCGCTCATGTGGCAAGGGGGAGCTTTTAATTGTCCGGCACAAACAATGCTGGCATATTTAGGCCGGCCTCATTACAGAGCCATCCGAAATGCTTGAGAAGCATTCCCACCGCTTAGCATAAATAGCAGAAACGCTCTTTCACCAGCAGAGCAGGTCCCATCTGCTCCCAGCCCAGCCTCACCTTAACTTGCGATGGCGAGTCCGCAGGATTGGCCCCTCTGCCCTGCTGCTCCCAAACTTTGATGCAGGAACCTCTTCCATGCCTTTGGCTTGCCTCAGGGTGCTCCCTGCACCGCACAGGAGCAGAGGGAAGGATCCTCAGGGATTTGCGTCAAAGGCTGCTCGACTGAATTGGCTGTTGTGGCTGTCCCAGCTGGGATTTGCTCTGCCACCTGGCTCCAGCATCTTGGCCAAGGTACTGGGACCTCGAAGGGCATCACATGCGACTCCTGACTGCTCAAGGCACTTTGCATGTAGCCCCACTAAGTGCTGGCTGATGTCCCTCATGGGGAAGGAGACAGGTGCTGGGGACCTTCCCCAGCTGGGCTGGGAATAACACGGGCATTTCCCAGACAGACCCAAACCTGACTGTGAACCAGAGTCTGGGCTCTTCACGGCCATGACAGTTTCAGGTTTACACCCTTCTCAAAGCTCCCTGCCAGCTTCCCAACTGGTGCCCTGGAGCAAGCTGCCCTGGCAGCCATGGGCGCCTGGTGCAGGGCAGCCGGGACAGTGAGACTGTTTTCACTGCGTGGGTCCTGGCAAAGAGCCTCATCAGCCCACAGAGATCAAAGCGAGCGGTGTTTCCCGACCGATACCTGATCCTGGAGCTGGAAGGGAGCCGGGACACTGCTGAGTGCCTCCTTCACCGTTCCCACCACCATGCAGCGCCGAGCGTGCCATGGGATCTGCACTGCTGGGCTGCATTTTATGGTACCACGGTTTCTACCAGCTCCCTCTTCCTCCCCCTTTGTCCCCCTTTCTTGCAGGCAACCAGCTCCCCACACCCCACAGTTTATTAAAAATCCTGGGTACCTTGGAACAGACAACACAATAGTGTACTTGTTACAGCTGCCTGGTATTAATGGACTGCCCCTTTTGATTTTTGAGTGAAACTTTTGGCAGAAAACCAGCATCCAAAAGGAAAAATGGCTGTAAAATGCATCAAAAAGACAGGGGGAGGGGAAACAGCCCCCAGCTTTGATCAGAAAAGCTTGAAGATGAATCATGGTGATGCCCAGGCAGGTTTGCTAAAGTCTGGTTGCAAAGAGGGGAGCCAGGTCTGGTGTGGAAAGGGCTGGCTGGGGTGGTGATGGGGCTGGTGTAGAAGGGAGCCCTGGCAGCCAGAGGTTCAAAGGCCTCTTCAGCAAGGAGCAGAATTGGAGGATTATTCACTTTCTATATTTTCACTCCTGCAGCACACATGGGAATCTAATTGGCCAGGATGAGAAATACAGCTAGACAGCTCACAAGTGGACTCGGGAAGACGAAAATATTTGCAGCTGCAAGCCATTAAAGGCAAACCCAGCTTTGCTCTTACACTTTAATTACCCTGCTGTACACTTTCCTACACGTACCAAAGCTAATGTCAGCCCCAAAACCTTTCTGATCTTAAAAGGACAAGCACAATGCCTGGCTGCACCAGCGCAACAGCACTGCAGACCAGTGAGGGCTGCATACCTGGCAGTGTGTCAGGCATCAGCTTTCCCCCACCACCCCAATGCAGACCTCAACACTGCCCCTGCAAGGCTAATGAGATTCAGCTTTTTGTGAAGGGAGGGCACCCAGCCTTGTGGAGATGGGACTTCCAAGGCAGCCCATGTTTTGCAAGGTCTGGCCAAGCTCATCCCAGCATGACCTTACTGTGACAGCAGCCTTTGCAGGGATAGTCCCTGTCCCCTCACAGCCTACCCAGTCCTCACTTGTGCTGCTGCATTTCAGTTGAGCTGCTTATTCCCCAAAACACTTGCCAAGGAGATTTTTCTCTTACTGGCACCTGGTTCCACCCCAACGGCTGGAGAAATGACCCCATCTCCTCATCTCCACCACGGCAGCCACATGTCCAGGTCACTCTTCCCAGTGCCAGGGGCACTGCAGGCTGTCCAGAGGGCCATGTTGCCCACGACCGCAGTGCAGCCACCCTGGGGTACCAGCAGCACAGCCCTCCCTGCAGGGGGGCTCTGAATTTGGCAAGGGGTGATGGGTCTACTGACACAGCTCAGCCTGCCTGGCCACCACCATACTGCTCCCAGCTCCTTGACTGCTCATTTCCTTTTCCGCTCCTGCACTGACACCAAAGATGTTATTCCAGGTGCGAGCCCTGGCCCCACTTGCTCCCCCACATGCTTCACCCTACTTCTCCTGAAACATGAGGAGAACTGAACTCATTTTATGCCATTTTATTTCAATGCTCTGAGGATTAACCTTGTGCCAGGCATTTTTAATCCTGCTATAAACACAGGAGAGGAGAGGGCCTGCAGTCTTGCTTAATGAGCAATTTTTTTCCTGACTATTTTGAAGCTTTGATGCAATCTCCTTTCAAATACGTGAACTTGGGGGGAGAGTGTGTTTGAGTCTGGAATCATTTTGAATTGAGCTTAATGTTGCTTGGTGGCTCTGGAGGGCCATTGCAGGACATAGGCAAGGACCCCAAAATATGGAGAAAGACCCTCAGGTGGAAGATCCAAAGTGAATTCATAGTGTTTGCACTAGTTTGAGGTGTTAAGTCCAGGTGCATGCAAGGGACAAGGGGAAGACCTGCCTGGGAGTGCTGATACTGGGACTGTGCACCAGGATATAGGCGGAGATCTCCCTGGTGCTAAGTCCCCACAGCACCCATCCTGGGTGTCTGAGAGAACTGCCCTGCTTCTGGGGAAGACACTTCTGGGGAAACAAAGTTCAGCAAGAAAATGCAGGTGCAGGGAGTCTCAGGAGCCCATTGTTGCCCTGGAATATCTCTGCTGGAGCGTGTGAGCGGCGTGTGTGGGGTGACACAGGCTATGCCTGGGACTGACAGGTGCGGCACAGCAGAGGTGGGACAGAGTCACTGGACATTGCTGGACATTGCCAGCAGCCTTGGCAGCAGCCAGTGAGATCTGGCCTGTCTGTCTCCTGCCCCAAACCCTGCCACCCTGGCAGGACAGCGGTGCTGTGCCCCAGGAGCTCACCTGTACCCAAGGACAGGTAGGGGGAAGCCACAGCCCTGAACAACAGCTGGGGAGAGTGAATAAGGATGCTGGGCTGCCAACCCAGTGCCAACCACCAATATCCCAGTGGCAGCTGAAAATCAAACCCCAATGGGAAGATGGTGCCTGGGGCTGGGCTAAGGGCCAGAGGAGTGATGTTAGCCCCTCCACAGGGCGTGGGCTAACAAGAGCAATTCCAGGCATCATGTCCCTGGCAGAAATTTGGTGTGAGCTGCTCTCACCCCACAGTGGGGTGGAGGTTCCCTGTGCCCCTCATGAGAGAATGGCCTGGGGAACACAGGGTCAGGGAGCCAAGGAGGCTGCCACATGCCCAGGCCAGCACTGGGGCTGCTTCTGGCTGTGTCTTGCGTGGCTGCTCCCAGCCCCTGTCCAACCCTGGGGGGCAGCACGGGGGGAGCAGGGGCTCCGGATTGGAACCACATGGAAGCACATTTGCAATGAATTAGGCTGGGAGCCAGCAGCTCTTGCTTGGCCTGGTGTGCAGCCAATCTTTGGGGATTGTCAGCTCCTCCCAGGTTTCCACAGCGGATGTTCCCCGGCCAGAGTGCAGCTGGGCTCTGTGCAAAGCTGCAGCCAAGGCAGCCCAGAAGGAGATGAACACACCCGCAGGCAGGGACCCCCGCCCACACGCACAGCCCTGCTGGGTCGAGTGGGTCCCTGCATGCTTCTGGCATGGCCTGGGGATAGGCTCGGGTGGAGAGGATGCCCCAGTGCTCTGGAAGCAAGGAGGTGATCGTGCACAGAAAGGATTAACCACTTCCTAGCCTGGCAGCCCCAGGGTGGAAGGATAGTTGCAGAGGGCGTCACGGCTCACCAGTCCTTCAAGCTGCACCCAAAATTCAGCAGCTGGGGAGCCCTGGCTCAGGTGTTGGTGTAAAATCATGTCTTGGGGTACCTGAGAAAGAAGCTGACCCAAAAGATGGGGAAGAAAAGTTCCACCTGGCAGCCCTCATGGGGGGCGGGAGGGTTAAGTCAGTGGTTCAGAAAGGCTTTGAGTGTGCATGTCAAAGAATGACACTAACAACTCATGTGACAACCTGCCAGGAAAACTTTTCAGATCATAATTCGCATAGCGTTTGTATCATGTTCCCTTCCTGTTTAAAAAGGCAATATGGAAATCGTGCAAGGGGTTATTTGCTGGTCAGGCCGATCTGCTGGTTATGCTCCTTGTCACACATGTCCCTTTAGGAAGTGATGCCACAGTGAGGGACATAATTTCTAAGAATAACACCATCCCATACATCAGTCTCCAGTGCCCTTTGTTCTAATTATTCATTCTCAGTCAAAGAATAATGGCTAATCATTAGTGTTAGGTGCATACTAAGCCCCTGGTAGAGCAAGAAATTCAGCTATCCCACCCACATCCCCCCAACACCTGACAGTCTTCCCTTACTGATGGCAGAGGACAGAGAGGGGATGTTGTCTTCCTGTGCCCATTCCAGCTCTTTCAGCCTTCACAAACCCATATCAGTATTCCACTGATCCTTCCCCACCTCTAAAGGACAAATCCCAGGGGCACCCAGAGCCCCCACGCAGCCGCAGACCCACAGCACAGTGCTCAGTTGGATGTGTGGGGCCCCAGTGGCACTGTGGCTCTCCGATAAGGCCATGTCTGTCTCTTGTTTCTTGAGTGAGGGTATTTATGAAATGACAGGCTGCAGTGTTAATCTTGTTTGGCAGGGGAGCACACCAGCAGTGTGGCAGCTGGGCACAGCCGGTGAAAGTGTTTTTTCTCAGTCAAGGCAGGAAGGTGCTTGGGGAGGTCCTGGAGATCAACCCGTCTGCCACTGGATTTTACTTCCTGCACTTTGCACAGCCTCTGCTCCCATGCTGCCCATGCCCAGCTCCTGGCACAGAGGGGTTGGGTCAGGAACTGTCCATGTATGGGCATTCCCACTGGGTTAGTTGACCTACAAGCTCCCCACATACTGCCATAATGGCCCTGGAACAACAGCGGCCAAAACGCAACTCCCCCTTGGATTTTTTAACACCCGCATAGTGCTGGTGAAGGAAGGGAGGCCACCGCCAGGGAACATCTGGGCTCCATTGCTCATTGTCTGGCAATTAATGTCAGCGCTGAAGACAGAAGGGACGTCAGATATTAAATAAACACGACCGCACTCTGCAGACCAAAGCAGTCCCTGTGGGGAAGGCGCGCACGCACCCACAGCTCCCCCCGGCACGGCCTCGGCCAGGGCGCGGGACAGGCAGCTCACTGCACACACGTGTGACACAGCCACACGCCCACCCACTCCCACACAGCTCCGGTTTCATGTCAGCAAAGGCAGAGCAGGGAGAAAAATAGAGCTCCTTTTCCCTTTTGGTTTTCCAGAACGCAGATTACAACTGCAAGTGTAGAAAACACCAAAAATCCTACCCCATGAAACAGGGGGATGCAGGGAAGGTGTGCAGAAACCCTCGTGGTCTGGGCTGACTGATAACCCCCATCCAAAGCTGCTGCTCGGGGTCTCACCCCTGGGCTGGACACATGCCTCCAGCGAGGAGCAGCCACGTCCCAGTCCCCATGGGTGTGCACACACCTCACATGGGGTGGTGTGGGCTGTGTCCTGCCTTTACTTTTGCACCTTGGCCCCTCCTGCTGACCCTACAGTCCTCGCACAGCCTGACATCCTATGGGTTTCTGTGCATCCTCCTAGCCCAGCCAGTGGGAATGGACAGTCCCATTCTCCCTGCCACTAAGCTGTGGAAGGTTGCATTTCACCTGCTCCAATTTTGATTGACACCTAAAAGCCTTTTCTCCCACCCTTTCCCTGTCTGTGCTCTGAGGAAGAGCAAGCATGAGAGCAACTGGACCCTCAGAGAAGAGGCTGCCTGGCCACTGTGTGGTGACAGACACGATGCCTCAGGACTGCTCCAGTGACTGCCAGCCCTGGAGCCCATTCACCTTCTATTTCACAGGCCAGGCCAGAGGTGCCCAGCCCCAGCTCATAGGGCACACTGGCCACAGTGCAGCATTATCCCTGGATGCAGGCTGCAGCACAGAGTTGCTCTCATGTGTCTAAGAGTCACACTACAGCATTGGGATAAGGCGCAGACCAGCACGTGCTATGCAGGTGTGCAGGATGGTCCTGACATCTGTCCACTGATGCTACTTTTGCTGCCTCACTGGAGTGAAGTTTCCTCCCTCCTGGCATCTTCCATTAAACAAGCCGTGTTCAGCAAGGCACATTCACCCTGCACAAGTGCAAGGGGAAAAGCAAACCACAGCAGGGTGGTAGGTGCCCAGACTCATCTTGGGTGGTCGCCCGTCCCTCCTGACCTTAAATTTGTGAGTTCTGTAAAGAGCAACATGGAAAGGGATGGGCAGTGGAAAGCATCCTGTTGCACAGGAAGGGAGCATGGCACCAGCCAAAGGCAGCACACAGGGCTTCCAGCTCCTGTGTGCAGCAGGGGGCTCATTAGCTCAGGGCTAGTTATGCCTACTTTATTCTCTGGCAGCTTTTGTTCCCTTACAGAAATGCAGTCTCTCTCTCTCCCTCGCCCTTAGCCCCTTTTAATATTAAGGTCAATAGGTTGACGATTAAGCAGGAAAAGGGCATGAAAAATCAACCAAATTAAATTTTGTGTGCAAACAGGTGGGTGTGAAATTTCAGTCAATGGCTGGTGTTAGCAGGGACCCCTGGGATCACGATTTCCCAGGGGAAGACTGGGTAGTCCCAGGGGGATTTTGGTACAAAAACTCCAGACATGGGAGAATAGAAAAAAGTCCTCTCAAAAACCAATATTGACAAGGTCCCTGTGTTTGCACCCCAGCTTTCCCCGGTAGCACAAAGGGAGATGATTATCCCGGATCCAGTGGGGAAGGGGTGACGGGAGCTCAAAGGTGAGCCAGGCTCCCCCCGCGGCTCCCCTGGCCCCAGCTCCTCCTCTTAATCCCCCTCTCGTCCAAGCTTTGAAGTCGCCAGAGGTCGAATATGGGATGTAAATCACGTTAGCCGCAGTGTGTGATCACAACGCCGCTGCGAGACAATGCCGTGCTTCCCCCGGTGCCCGGGCATCCCGCCGAGCCGCGGCCGGCTCTGGGCTATAAAACATCCCCGAGCTGCGGACGAAAGCGGGCACCGAGGGTGGGCTGCGGCAGGGGCGCCCATCGCAGGGGGAGAGAGCCCTGTGCTCCGCCGTGGAGCCGGGAGCGGGACCGGGAGCCACCAAGGGCACTGGCGCTGCCGAGAGCAGGAGGCGCGTCCCTGGGATTAATTAGCAAAGGCTGCGGCTGCGGAGCAATGTAAAACACGAGCCATTCGCTGGGCGTGGGTTCCTGGGGCTGTCCCGCAGCGCTGCACATCTTGTAAGCATTAGCAACACGTAAGGGGAGCCTGCACAGAAGGACCCGGGGTTTATTGGGCTGTAAACTGCGTTGTTCCCGTTACAGTAACGACAATGCTGGTGGAGAAATGTGCCATTAGCACATAAGGCTTGGGAACCAGGTGTGCCGGAAGGAAACATTGCAGGGTTTTTGGAGGCTCTGCTGTCACCAGTGGGGTAATAGAGAGAGAAACAAAGCAGGCGTGGGAGGAAGCAGGGGGAGGCACCAAGGGGATGCTACCCTTGCCCCCAGGGCTGCTGTGCCTTTCAGCCCTTTGCTCTGGTCTGTCCCAGCCCCAGCCCGCCGGTGCTCAGTTCCCCTGCTCCCTGACCTGGGGTTGCACACCCTGCGCTCTGCCTGGGAAATTCAGATCTGGGATGCAAAGGGTGACACGGAGACAAGCAAGTGACTGCTGGCTCTGTTTTGATGTCCATCTCTCTGCCTTGCTCCAGTACTTCCGCTGCCTCCCACAGAACCTGGGAAGACGTGACACAGAGAGTTTGCTGCCTGAAACAGGACAAGGGCACTGTTACTCAAGGGAGCAGCCCTGAGCACAAAGAGCTTCCTTGCCCTGTGGAAAAAATCGCCCACCTTTAATTTTCCCTGAGCCAAAGAAGCAGCCTCCAAAAAAAAGTTATGGTAGACCCTAACAATTAACTCATTTCCTATTTTTCCACTACCAAAAATGCATTCTTTCTCTGCAGGCAGCAAGTTGGCTCTTTTAAGGGGTTTTTTCACCATTTCACACCCAAACCAGGACTGATTGTTCAAGATCAGCACCCCAGCTTACCAGTCATCACCATCAAGCTGCAGAGGTCTGGATGGACTGCATTACAGGCGTGTCCCCTATCTGGCTCCAAATGCCCCTGGTTTCTCCCTGGAGCTGCCACCTGTCTTGGTGGCCCTGACAGAAAAAAAAAAACCCCAAGCAGGTGCCTGGTGAGAAACACGTGACCTGTCATCCTCCCCATCTGGGGATGAGGGTCAGAGAGGGTGATGTGTCAGGCACTTGAATCCCACGGCGTCAAACCTCCACTCATACCCGCTAACAGAAGGGGTAGCAGAGGCATGGGTAGCAACCCAGCTCACCTCTGACCTCTGGGCTCCCCTCCACTGCCCTGCAGCTGGAGGGACTGCTGTATCCCTGCTCACTGCTGCGGTACCCAAGCACAGGACTCTCAGAAGCAGTCAGAAGATATCTGCTTTCAAAGCCTTTCTTCTTTCTTTTCAATTGGGAGACCGGATTTTTTGGTTTTGTTTTGTTTTGTTTTGTTTTTTGGTTTTTTTTTTTGTTTTTTTTTTTTTTTTTTTTTTTTTTNTTGTTTTGTTTTTGTTTTTTTTTTGTTTGTTTGTTTGTTTTTTAAACAAAAATATGTTATGTTGTTATTGTGGGGAATATCTGCTCTCCACAGAAAATGCCTTGCATTTTCTGTACACATTCTGGACCATACCAGAAAACATCTGATGTGCTTCCAAATCCACCAGGGCGGATTTCTTACTGGAGTGGAAATTTTCTTCAGGAAACAAGTTTTACCTAGTTTGCACTGACCTTTGCTGCAGCAGAAAGCAAGCAGCCCTGTTCCCATGTCACCCTTCCATCTCCAGGATGTGGCATTGTAGGGCATGACCAGTCACCCAAACCTGCAGCACAAACCCTGGCATTGGCCCAACATTTGGTCCAAGACCTGTAGGGCACCAAGCACCAACTGCCAGCACCCACTCAAGCTGGCCCAAAGAGGAACCGTATCTTCTTGGGGCAATATGATACCTGTTTGAGAAGCAGAGACAAAACCACATTAATTTAGTCCTATCAACAGCTCCCTGGTGCCATGTGTGAGCCATGGGGAGCACAGTGTGCCCACCCTCAAGGGCACTTCTGGAGATACCTTTTTCTGCCCCACCATGTGAACTGCCCCATACTGCAGCACTCCTGTTTGGCCAGTCATAAGAAAGGTCTGAAATTTACTATGGAATAGCTGTTTGACTATTAGACCTGGAAAAGTCACCTGACTTTATCACCATATCTTCTGCCCATGTTGCTGGTATGTGTGAAGTACCAAGAATGCCTAAGATAAAGCTGTGTTTAACATTACTCACTGTGGCCGTACACATTCTATCAAGTGAAGTCAAAACTAAATATTGCCATTTCAGTTTAGCATTTTCTATGATTATTCTATGGGAAAGAAAAAAAAAGGAGAAAAAAAACCTTCAACATTTTATCCATGTCTTTAATCTGTGATTAGCACAGATGTTAGGAGGGGGATTACAGCAACTCTAGCCATTGGTTTTCCCACTGTGTCTGTAGCACAAGGTAGGATGTACCTGAGGATGACTGTTATGGTTCCTCCACAACAGCTCCAGCTGGATCTGAGTCTGACAGCCCAGGACTAAAACTCTGTTTGTACCCTTTCCAGTTGGAGACTATTTCTTATCTCTGTTTCCCCCAGCAAAGCTTCTGGGCACAGCAAACTGCCTGTGCCTTCCCACCTGACACATACCTTGTTTACCAGCTGCTTCTCACCAAGTATTTTTAGGTTCAAACCCCCAGCAGCTTGTCTGGCACACTGGAGAGCCCGTGGGCTCATTAGGCAAGGCTGGCTTCTCCAGCCACAAACCCCAGAAAGATGCTGTGGAGCCGTGTGACACAGCCAGCCAGGACACAACCATCTTCTCAATTTCTTTCCCTTTTTTTTTTTTTTCAAACAGACTTCTGAGAAAACATCTGCTGTGCCCCAAGTCTGCACCAGAGCTGAAGATCAAAATAAAGGACTTTTGTCTTTTTATTAAGCATTTTAGCAAACGTGACTATTACATTCATATTATATTTCCCTGTTTTGTACAAACATGTTTAAGTCAGCACTAAGAGGATTACGTTTATGGCACACCAATCTCTGCTCAAATGGGTTGACTAAAGAAACTCTTGTTAAACAGTATTTTCCCTAATGCCTGTTGCTTTTCTTCCTTGCTTTAGTGCTCAGACATCTATCCAGGCTCCCTAAATCCACCCTCCCCATAAGCTTTCAGATCAAGATTCTTTCCCCCTCTGCCCCCCTCTGCACTCTTTAATACAGCTGAAGATGAACATTAGTGCTTGGTTCAACTGCACTGGAAAGGGAAAGGGCAGATTCATCAAAATCTTTATATCTCCATAGAAAAATGTAGCCTTTTGCCTTTCCTTGAGTGAATGTCTTTTCTAGAGGGTATTCATTAGGGGTTTGGTCTGTTTTTGCAGACAGCTCCACAGATGTTGACATTTTTTTTCTTCGCTGGGTTAAGATGCCTTCTATAGGCTTTCAGTCTTCATTTGTTACTTCTTTATTATCCAAGTGGGGTTTTTCTTTTTTTTTTTCTTTTTTTTCCCCTTCTTTTTTTTTTTTTTTTTTTTCTTTCTTCCCAAGGAGTTGACTCAGTTCTCTGAAGAGAGCAGTGGTAGTCAGGCTCATTATTATCTCAGACCCTTTTTCATCGCCCCGGCAGGCCGGCCGGGGCCGCAGGGCCATTGTGGCAGAGCAGCAGGTAGCTGTGGCACGGCGGGGTCAGTGCTCCGGCCGGCACAGCGCCTTTGTGCACCCGCCTCGTGCTGCTGGCTCCGTTTGTCCGGCGGTGGGAAAGGTCAGGAGCTTGCTGCTGCTCTATACCTGAGTTTTTGTCTCCAGCCACTGCTGGGAGCTTATGTAAATAATTCACTGGAAAGCAATCGTTGGACCTTGGTGGGGGGAACAGAGTGAAGGGGTGAAAATGTGCTGGCAGGGAGGAGGGTGGTACCAGAGCTATGTGGTCTGTCAAGCACACTGTGTTTTGCCCGGAGCTGCTGTGCTGCTCAGGAAGCCACGGGCTTGCCATGTTCCGTAAAGTTTAATATCATCACTTTTATACATCAAGGTAGCTGTGTTTTCACTGCAAAATTTGCCAAGAGAGCAATTTGGCTCAGTGTGGAGGCTTAAAGCATGATGCAGGGAGCAACCCACACTGATGTCCCCGTCTTTGAGATAGCACGCTGCAGTTCACACTGTACCCATCACTCTTGCATGTGGACATACTAGAGCCAAATACTCCATCTTAGTGCAAGTACATCTACCCCAGCTGCCACAGAAAACTTGCTGTGTATCTAGAGATTTTTCCCCAAAAAAAGTTGGTGGTACAGACATCAGGACTGGCAGAGGCATCACAATTCAATGTATCAGGACCTGCTGTAACAGAAACCAGAGGTAAGGTCTCCAGCTTACTCACAGCAGGGCTCATTGTGTCACCCTGCCACTGTGGGCCATACATTATAGCCCTCCTACTCCTCTGAGGAGACTCCCAGTCCATTCCTACACTGCCTGGAGTCACCAGCCCTGTGGAGAGCATGTTGCTTACCAGCCATGCTCCCAGCATGAGCCAGTGCTGGGAAGGGGTGGAGGTGACAGGTGTCTTTATCTTGCCACACAGGACAGCTCCACTAGTAGGAATTTGTCTGTGAATGTTCCCCCACTGAAAGGAGTGAGGGGACTGATGTGACTGCTTGATTATGGCCTGCGCAGGAGAGGCGGAGGGGTGGTGCAGCTCCCAGGGAGCCGTGCTCCCAGTCCGTAACCTCTCCTCCACAACCTGATGATTTAGTGCCTTAGTGGGGCATGTTGGCTCCAGCCACAGGGCAGAGTGCTGGCATTAAGAATGATGTGATTGCAAGTAGCAGTTGCTGTCTAAAAGACACCAGATGTGGTTGGGAGTGAAGGTGCTGGGCCAGCAGGCATGGTTCCCTCCTGCCCTCACAGCACTGCAGGACTGTGCTGCTGCCCAGTGCCCACACCAGGTCCCCAAGTGCTCTCCAGCCACCCTTGCCCAGCCAAAGGTGGAGCAGGAGGGGAGTAGCTCCCCCCATGAGCTGCAGCCCCATATCCCAGTTTAGGACACTGAGCTCATCAGCTGGAGTTCACATGAGAATACCAATGGAGACACCAAAATCCATCACATTCAGACCCCACCAGTATGCTGAAAGCTCTTGCCATTCTCTCTTTTTATCACAGCTTTAGCAGGAGAGTTCCCATTAGCTTTACACATCATCCCTGGGGAAACAGTGCTGATAGATGTGTGAGATCAGGCATGTGGATTTTCTTTTTATCAAGTATGCTGGAAAAGCCTTCCACTGCTAAAAGCAAGAGGAGACTGAGCCAGCTCTTGCAGACTGCTAATGATTCAGCTGGAGGGTCATGGCTGGATTTCAGGCCCCTTGCTCTCCACTGGTGCCTGGGTGCAGCCTGGCCCAGCAGGCATGGCAGGATATGGCCCAGAACAGCACTGCCTCAGGTCGTGTTTCCACTAGGCTGGACATCTCGTTTCCCCCTACACAGACACTGGTCCTCTCCCAGTGCAGCATTTCACTGTAGCAAATTCCCAGAACAACCACGGGCTGAAAGCAGCTTTCCTATAACAGCAGAGAGATGGCATCTGTGGCTGTTTCTGCTCTTTCTCACTCCAGCATGTTTGTGCTGGCCATTGCTCCCCCTGAACATGTCAAGCTTCGTGGTGCTGGCAGGCTGGCACTCACACGCACTCACCCATATCAGGGATGCGAAGGAGCCCGGGGCACGGGATCCACCGCAGCTTTTTCATGAACATTGTTAGCACTGAGGTTTATAACCCAGAAAATCTGGGCTCTGAGGGGCTCTGTCTGGCGGGGCAGGAGGCGTGCCGCCCTGCCCAGAGCCACTTTTATACCATTGTGCCTTTTCAGCATTGCATTAAGGCAGCCACAGAAGGGGGGTTTTTAATGGTTCCAGGGGAACAAAGCGGAAACATTCGGCCCAACTTCATTACAGAATCATCTGAAACGCCTGAGGAACGTTTCCCACTAATTATCATAAATAGCCGAAAAAAATCTTTCCCTCCCAAAGCAGGTTCCAGCTGCCCCTCTCTGTTTTCTCACCTCCACTTCCAATAGCCTGACCCTGCCCCCGCACAAAGGGGAGACCCCATCTCCGCTCCCCGTCCCCCCCACCCCCCGCACTCAGGGGCTCTAAAGAAATACAAACAGGCAGCAGATTAACAGCACTTGTTTGCACCTTAAACAAACAGAGACTTCCGCCCCTCTGGGCTCTCCCACTGCCCGAGGGAGGATACATCAGCTTGTTTTTCTTGCCCTTGCTCTCATGCCCTGCCCAAACCCTGGATAAAAGCCTGGGCAGCCCAAGACATGAGGCAGGCGAGATGGGAGTGCTGACGGTGCAAGCCCCGCACACACTTGAGTCCCGTCCCCCATGCTGGGTTGCTCTCGCTGCCACAGCTGCCCCAGGGAAGGTTGGGCCTCTGCTGCGGGAGGGTTGTGAGATGCCAAGGTCAAAGTAGATGAACGAATGTCCTGATTCATCTCTTGCTCCCTGTGTCTCACAGGGTTACTTGGCAAGAGGCAGCCTGATGTGGCTGGATGGGTGAGTGGGAGTAGAGAGGGATGCTGCATGTGAAGGATGGAGAGGGGAGACAAACAGTCCAAAAGATATATGGAGGAGTGGTGCTGCTGTTCAAAACCAACATCTGCATCGAGGGGGGCACAGCAGCACGCTGAGCAATGACTGCCAGCCCATGGCCATCTCTGCTGAGCCCAATAGGGGACAGATGAATGTTGTACTTGCCTGCTCAGCCAGTCCTTAGGCTGATGCCACCGGCTGCATCTGGCTCTGCCAGGGAGCTACCCCCAGCTTGGGTCCTCAGCCACAAGTCCTATGCCACCCACCCCACCTCTCCCAGTGGCGTTGCCAGCACGTCCCTGCTCCTACAGGACCAGGTACCAAAACAGCCCACAGAGCAGCCAGTCCCCAGCCCCTCCATGCAATTCAAACCACATCAACAGCCATTGAGACACTGCTACCAGCACAGCTCAGCACATTTTTGGGACGGGCACCCAGCAAAGAAGTGGCAGCGTGACCACAAGCTGGGGCAGGTTCCTGTCACAAGCCAGCAATGAAACCTGCCTGCCAAAAGCTCAGTCGTGCTGCTCACCCAGGTTATTGTGCAAATCCCCGCACACAGGTGTTCACTGCCCCACTTCCCATCAGCCACAATAAAGGACTCTTGCTTGCAAGTCCCTTTCCTGCCCATGGGGTGCCTCAGGAGCAGGAAGGAGAACAGAGGCAGGTGGAAGGAACAGGCCACCATAGCCTGTGGGGGTCTCCCAGCAGGGCTGACAGGCAGAGGAATTACAGGTCAAAACTGTAACAGCAGTGACAGAGCTGTGGGAATCACTTCTCACCTGCACAGGGCAGGAAGAGAACCAGCAACAGCTCTGAAACTTCCAGGCCACGCTGGAAACCCCTGATCCCAGCACCACTCAAGGACATACAGGAATGGTGTCCTATCTCTGCTTCCAACTTCGGTCACCTGAGGTGAGCTATGAGGACCTTGGGCAGCCACAGCAACTGGAAGAGGTGTACAGTGTCCCAAGCAACCTGGGGATGCCACACAGGGATGCTCATACTTCTTCTTCCAAAGCAAAAACTTGGGCATCCTATGCAAGGAGCAGCAAGCAGAGGGAGAGCAAAGGTAGGTGATATCTTATTCAGTGTATGGGCAATTCTGGGCACTTCTCACCACAGGGTGCTGTGAATGATAAAATCTCACCTGAGCTCAGAAAAACCAGAGAAATTCACAGATTAAAAAAACACCTACTGAAAAAACATTGCTACTCTGTACAGTGATGTGCTGCATGTTCCTGGGCTGCCCACAGCAAACTGGAGAGAGTGTGCTGGGGACTGTCATTTCACACAGCACCTGATCCAGCTATGTACCTTCCTGCCAAGATGAAAGTCTCTCCTTGGCACCACAGCAAGCTGCAGTCCTGAAGCAGCAAACCTGTACACTTGTCTCTTTGGTGCAGATGCCTCATGCTCTGCCCTATCCCCACGTGCTCTGCTGCTCTTGTTCAGTGATCAGAAAAACCCAGCACAATCTCCCACAGGCTGCCCAAGACACCGTGCATCCCTCTTATCCCCTTCCCTCCCAGAGTACACCAGGCTGAACAGAGGCAAATGGGAACGGCTTCTAATTCCTCCCAGTCCAGCCCAGCTATAGTCCTGCAAGGATCATCCCTAACATAATGGAAGTAGCTGACTCCTACCTGCGAGGCAGCTGCACCAGCCTGGCCCCGGGAACATGGTCGGTTGTATTTTCATTGCAAATTAGAAATCGATCATAGGAAATTCTCGCGCTGAGAACATCCTCGGCTGTTACTATTTTACAGCCTTCTGAGGTTTCTGGGCACTTAGAGAGATGTGGCCCTTTTGGGGTATTATGGGGCAAATTAGTTTTAACAGCAGCTTTAGGAATGTTGGCCATTTGTTTTCCAGAGCCGGATGGGCACAGGTGGAGGCTGCGGCGCTTTGTGCTGCTGTCAGACACACCACCGCTCCGCAAAGAGGGAACCAGCACGCTCCGGAGCGAACACCTCGCGCCTGACCCCAGCTTTATTAATAACAAGTAATTAATATGAGAGCGGACGTGCCTTGTGTCTCTGAAGACCTTTTAAGATGTGATTATGTTGTGCTAATCTCACCTCGAAGTACTTCCCTGTTTAGACTGCGCTGGGCCATTAAATACCTGAAACGCGAGCAGAGACACCCCTCCCCACGCTGCCCCGGGAAGTGCTCGGGGTCTGTTCCCCGGCAGCCAGGCCCCACTTTCAAACCCCCTAAATCAAGTATTAAGCCTAGTCCATCTGGACTGCCAGGAAAAACACTCCCTCTCCCTCATCTGTATCTCATTACCTGCCGTGCCAGCCCCGGCCCCGGAGCCGCTCGCTCCATCCCGCCCAGATGTGCTGCCCCGCGTTCGCCTCCCGTATTTCACAGCCGTCAGCAGGACTTCAAGCAATAGCCGAAGGGCCTGTAACACTGCACAGGCTCTTAGCAAAAGCGTATATCCAGGTCCCTAATGCATAGCTGCAGGCACGTACCCTAACACAAAGCCCCTTTCCCCCTCCCCTGGTCATGCACCAGCCAAGGGAACTGGGCTGCTCAGGGCTCGCTGGCCAGGAGTTTTCTGAGCTGCTTTCCTGATTTTTTTTGCAAAGGACATGTCCAGACCATTGATTTTTAGGGATTCTTCCTCTAGGATCCCCCAAAGTCAAGTTGTCCCTCTGCCTCACAACAGGGAAAGGGCACCCAATGGCAGGACAGGACAGAGCAGGTGCTGGTAGCAAAGGCAAGGTGTTGAAGCCTGACATCTACAATCTTCTGGAAACTGGGGCAATTCAATTTGGGAGCAGCTTACCTTGCACAGGGTAAAGTCAATGCTGAGTCTACAGCAAAGAGGGTTCCCAAATTAGGGAACAATCCCTGTGTCTATTGACTCAAATTCTTCTGGAATAAAGCTTCCCAGGAAGAGTTTCAGCACTTTCTGCAGTGCCAGAAACCCCGTAGAAACACTGACCTCTCTTTAACTTTGGCACTTCCCTGGGCCTGGCAGGAGCTCAGGACTGTGGAGGTGAAGGTGCACATCAGCCCTTCAGTTGTGAGGAGCATTAGCCCCTTCTCCCAAGCTTCCCAAGAGCCAGTGCCCAGCCTGCAGTAGGGGCTCAGCATCAGGTGAAGTTATAGTAGAGAAGCACACGGCTGGTTATGCTGAAACATCACTCTACCAGAGGGGCCTGGGCAAGCAGCATTGCAAAGAGGTTCTGGGGGACAAAGTAGGAGGGGAAATAAAGCTTGCCTGTTGTCTCACTGTGCCACCACCTGCAGAGAGTATACAGCTCTGCTCCTACACCAGTCCCTAATGTCCAGCACCGACTGGGGACCTCACGCTTCAGGAAGCAACAAGAATGCCCTACAGGAGGTCATGGCAAAAAAAGCCCAGGGATTAAAATAATTATCTAGTCAGCCCATCAGAGATGCAGGGACGGCTTTAATATCAGGGAGAAGGAAAGAGAAGAGGAGAGATGAAGAGGTCAGTGTATGATGGGGATACAGACACCGATACATCCCTTAACGTGGCACAGGGAACAAGACAGGGTGGGAAGCCTTGGCATGACCTTCCCTAAGGACTACAGGTACCTTCCAGGGTTGTCGAGCTGATTCGGGCAGGGCTCCTGAGCCTGCGAGCAAGAGCGGCCGTGTCTGCGGTGCGGTGGGTCCTGGCCGGGGTGTGCGGGGGCTCCGGCGCTTCGGTGGCCGTGGGCAGGCGGTGGCAGCCACTGCCGGTGTCGGGATGCCATCTAGTGTCGCTTGGTAGAAGGGCCGTCAGGCCCCGTGTAGGGGCTTCCAGGCACCCAGCATCGCCAGGGGTCAGTCGGAAGGCATCCCAAAAGAGCCCTGCCTACTGGGAATCCCACCCTGGGGACGGCCTGGGTGCCGGGACTCCAGCCCCGGGGACATGCACATCCTGCGGCCAGCACGGCTGCGGACCCCAAGGAGGACAACGGGGACATCTCAGGTCACACAGGGGCAGCGAAGCTCAGAGTGGTGCCTGGGCTGGCTCGGGGGGCCCCGGAGCAGACAGAGCCTGGAGGCGCAGCAACCTCACAGGCGGCCCGGGGCGGTGACGGGTGTCCTGGTGAAGGAGCAGGGCGAGCATCCCCCACAGCAGCGTGCAGGCTGCCTGCAGCGCCAGCGCGGCCAGCCCCAGGGCCAGGGACACCCAGCACTGCCGCGGACTGGCCCGCAGGGACAAGCCCCAGGCACGATGACTGCTGCGGGCCAGGGCCGGGTAGACTGGGCAGGGGCTTGTATGGTCCGGCAGCAGGGAGATGTGAGGCGTTGGGAGCAGGACGGTGCCTGCCGGGGCAGGAGTGTGTTGGGGAACACTGGAGGTGCGCTGGGTGCCAGTCAGGGATGAGTCCCACGTGGTGGAATGGTCCTGCTCCCTGCCTGGTGCAGGAGCATGGTGGGATGGTGAATGTGAGGCCAGCAGGACCGTGCCCAGCACAGCAGTCTTGGGGGATGGCCAGAGTGCCATGGAGGGGGCTGAGACAAGGGAGGTTGTGGCTGTTTCCTGTGGGATGGTGGCTGGCTTCTCTGTGGGCACTGAAAGAGGAGGAGGCACTTGCCTGGTGGTGGCTGGCAGTGGTCTGGTGGGCACCAGAGGAACAGGAGGCACTTGTCTGGTGGTGTCTGCCAGCAGGCTGGTTGGCACTTGTGTGGTGGTAGAAGCTAGAGTGGATGGCACAGGTTCTGGGTGGGTGGTCCCAGTAGATTGCAGGCTTATGATGGCTGAAGTTGGCACAGCGGGTGATGGGGTGGTGATGAAGTCCTTTGGCACCGTGGCTGTTGATGGTGTGATAATGAAGTACTTGGGCACATTGGTTGTTGATGGGCTGGTGATGAAGGCCTTCTGCAGCACAGCTGATGGTGGGGTCGTGACAGAGGTCTTAGATGGCATGGCTGGCAATGGAGTGGTGAAGGCAACCTCTGTTGGCCCAGCTGGCACCATAGCAGAGGTGACCACAGGTGATAGAATGGTTGGCAGTGTCCTGATGGGAAAGGCTGCCAGTGACAGCATGGTTGGCATTACTGTGGATAAGGCTCCAAGTGACAGCAAAGTTGGCATCCTTTGTGATGATGTGGAGTTAAATGGCAGAGATGGGATGAAAGAAGCTGAAAGAGTTGCTGGGCAGATTAAGTGGTCATCCCTTAGCAATGTTACTTTTTGCCCTGCCAGGTGAGGTGGGCTCTTGCATGAGACTTGGGCAGACAATTTGACCTTCCCACTGTTGCCCAGGATCCAGCTGTGCAGGTAGCAAAGGTTGCAGTCACATCTCCATGGATTGCCACTCAGATACACTGAGCTGACCACCTTCAGGGGGTCAAGGAGCCCTTGGGGAACACTCTCCAGCTGGTTTTTTCGAAGGTTGAGGGTTTTCAGATTTGGGAGAGAAGCAAAGACCTCTTCATCCAGAACAGAGAGCTGATTTGTGTCCAGTTGGAGGTCCAAGAGCTTGCTGAGCCCAGTGAAGGCTCCTCTTGGCAGGTCTGACAGCTGGTTATGGGACAAGATGAGTTTGCCAAGGGACGTGAGGTTGACAAAGATGCCATCTGGAAGTGTGGCCAGACTGTTCCTGCTCAGGTCCAGCTCACGCAAGTGTGGCATGGTGTCAAAAAGGCAGCAGGGAAGCTCCATGATATGGTTTGAACCCAGAGTCAGCAGCTTCAATTTGTTTAAACCAAAAAAGCCCAGAGGTGGGAGAACCCTGATGAGGTTGTTGTCCAAGAGGAGTTTCTCCAGGTGAGACAGGCTTCTCAGGAACATGGGTGGCAATGCTCTGAGCTTGTTGCTCTGGAGGCTGAGCTCCAGCAGCTCCAGCTGGCTGTCTAGCAGTCCCTCTGGGAGGTCTTGCAACTCATTCTCATACAGCCGCAGGATTTGCAGCTGGGTAAGTTTGCTAAAGGCATTCACAGGAAGAGTTGTGATCCTGTTTCTAGACAGGTCCAAAAAAGTTAGATTGACAAGAGAATCAAAAATGCCTTCTGGAAGAGAAGGAATTGCATTGATGTGCAGGGAGAGCTCTCCCAAGTTTTCCAGCCCATCAAACAGGCCTTTGGGGATGTATCTGAGTTGGTTGTCTCTCAGCTCCAGCCTCTGTAAGCTTGGGAGGTTTTGGAAAGTACCCACAGATAGTTCTACTAATGAGGCACCAGAGATATCCAAGTCCCTCAGCTTGTCCAAACTGTCAAAGGCTCCAGGTTCAACTGTCTTGATCTTGTTGCCAATAAACAAAATCTTGATCAGGTTGGGCATGTACCTGAAGGCACCTTTCCTTATAGTAGTGATGCTGGTTTGCACAAAGATCATTTCAGACACGAAGGGCTTTGCAATCTTTGGAATCTCTTTGACATCATTTTTTGTCCCTCTGTAGACCTCCTGGTAGTCTTTGGGCATTTCATATGGATCTTCACCCAGAACTTGATCTTGGCATTTATGGGGATGAAAGGAAAGGAAGAAAAGGAAAAGGAAATGCCGGTACATTGTCCTGAAAAAAAGGTTTTAAAAAATCAGTTGTGAGGAACAAAAAACTTCAGTCCACAGCTCATGAACTGGGGCATCACACTGTCATTCAGTTCTCAGGATTCTTCTATTCACATATCATAACTCATTCAATGAGAGAGAAACTATACAAGCAAACACACAGTGCATTTAGATGAGTTCAGTGCTGTTGGTGCCAAGGGATGGAGAGGGAGAGTGAGACAGCTCGTGGCTTGGTGCTGGGAGGTGCTCCAGGAGGGACAAGGGCTGGACAGTGTGTTCTCTGGCTCTCCTTCTCCCATGTTTGAGCTGTAGGCTTGGTGTCTGCCTGGGTGAAAAAGGCAGAGTGCTGATGCCCATTAGTGCTGCCACAGTGGGTCCAGTTAGTCAGCAGGGCAACAACCCTTTCGTGCAACAACAGGAGCAGTCAGCCCTGCACTTGCTAATGAGGGATCAACAAGGGTCCCAGGAGCTAGCCAAGACCAGAGTATCTTGTGTACTGAAAATTTCCACACTATGCTATTTTATTGCTGCTTCTCTCAGTTCAGAGGGGTCATTTAAAACGTGGCTTCTAAGCATCTCCTTTTCAGGAGTCTTGGTAATTGCACATATTTTGGCCTTGGTTATACAGCTCTTTCAGACAGAAATGGTTAACTTGGGAGCAGCAACCAAGCTTTAGAGCAAGGCTTGTTAAAGCACTATGAAATGTCCACAGATGAACTATTTAATACATAACATTTATGGCTCTGGTCTGGCAGTTAGAGAGTGAGGTCACTGATGCACACCCACTGGTAGAGACCACCACTCCTATAGAAACATTTGGAAACACTCAGCTAACACATTAGCTGGGGTTTAACAGCTGTGAGCATCTCGTTGGGACCATAGTTCCCAACTCTGGATCCACAGCCCTGGGTGAGAGCAGGGAAAAGATCTTGGGTGTCCATCAGAGCTGACATGCAAAAAAATCTTATGTTGAGAGAGTAAATTAGCTATGAAAAGTTGGGGGTTTTTTTCTAAATGTTGAGAGGTCAGTAAATACAGGAGGCTGAAAGCCACTGGGTTTGAAAAGGAACAGATGGAAGCTGACATTGTTTATGCAGGCTGCCCTGCAGGGTTCCCCAGGGCAGAAGCCACTGCTGATCCCTGTGCATCCTCTCTTCAGAGACACTCAGGTGGAGGAGCCAGCACTGCAGGTGTAAAAGTGCCTGCTTTGTTTCAGCTGCAGGAGCAGTGCAGTGGGTGAAACGTGCAAGGGGAAACAGCTGGGTTCACAGAGATGAAAGCAGACAATTCTGAACTGCAAAGTTCTTTTAAAACCCTCAGTGTGAACTGCTGCTTTTCCCACCCTCCAGCAGTGCAGGGTCTTGAAGGGGCATCTCCCCCCAACTCATGGCACTGCAGCCTCTCCTGCTCTTTGCTGCAAGAAAACAATCAACAGCACCCACACTGCCCCTCCCAGCACATTTTAAAGAGCAAAAAAAGCTTTAGCATCACTTACTTGGCTGAGCACTCACTGACAAGTCCAGCTGCTGGAACGAGCCATGCTTTGTGTGGAGTGAGGACACTGGGTGGTGGTCCCATCACCTGGCCAGCTCTTTATCCATAGCCCAGGCACAGGGCTTGGTTTCATGTGAGATCAGAGCACAAGTCTGGATGGGGAGATAAGGGGCAGCCAGGGAGGTGACAGTGGAGTTGTGCCCCCAGTGTGGGAGGCCACAGCAGAAACCCCTCAGAGACGACACAGTCACATACTCCCCAGACGTTATCTGCTGATGCCACTTGACTAGTCACATCCAGGGAAACCTAAAGATTTCCAGTCCAGTCTGTTTTGCAGCCAATGTTCTCTGCAGTCCCATATCTCCACCAGCATAACTCACCAGTTTCACAGGCACCACCCCCACCAACACAACAGAAAGCTGTTTCCTTCCTCCGGATTTGGATTATGTGGTTAAAGGTGAAGTTCTGAAGCCATTCGTTTATTTGTTTATACCAGTGGTAACAACTGTGGCTGGACACATATGCCAATGCCTGTGCTCTGTGCTCAGCCCCACACCTCACTGGCCATAGGGCTGTGGCTGAGCACTGTGTCCTGCACCCTAACACATGCTAAAGACCCTCCTGCAGTGACACCCAAGACTCCTGGCTGGTGTATCTTGTGGGAAGAAACACCCTTTCTGACTTAAACTGACAAGGTATCCATGACTTACCAACAGATACTTGCACTGATTGCATTTAAACATGTCTTCTTCAGCTTTCACCTGCTCTTATTAAGGCTCAACTTGTTCTTGCTGGGCTCCGTTGTACCTTTCCTGGTGTTCGTTAAAAACAAACCACTGCACAATTTCAACAGCCTAACTCCTTTGCAACATCAATGCCGTAAGCATCCAGGTCCCCACTTGGTGCCAGGCTGCCCCAGAAGCTACAGGGTGGCAGGAGCTGAGGTGTGTACGAGGAGACAAAGCTCACAGCAGGATTGTCACCAGCCACCCCAAGCCACAGTGCGGCAGCTGTGTCAGCATTTGGGGAGCTGCATCCAGCTGCAGCATCCCCAGTCCAGGCTTGGAGGTGGCCATGCCAGCATCACCTGGGCAATGTTTGAAGCACAGTGGCAGTCCCTCGTGTGGAAGAGGCAGCAGGATGACGGGGCAGGGTTGTATCTGGGAAGCAGTGTTGTCCATCTGCATGCTCTGAGGAGCATGGAGCCGGGAGTCATAGAACCATGTAGGTTGGAAAAGATCTCTAAGATCACTGAGTCCTGCCAAGTCCACTACTAAACCATAGCCCTAAGAGCCACATACACACATTTCTTAAGCCCAGAGACTAGAGCAGGGCTAGGACCACAGGCCAGTGCCAGGACAACTGGGGCAAAGGTGGCACTGAGCCCCTGGCCCCCAGCAGGGCAGGGGCTCCAAGGACACAGAGCCCAGCAAGTGGAACCAGCACAGCCCCGGCCAGGCTCCTCGTACTCCCTCTGCCGGGGCAGGGCCGGGAGAGGCGCTCCGAGGAGGCCGGCGGGGCGCAGGGAGGGATGCACGGGCGCTGCCTGGCCCGCAGAACCCTGTCCCTGTCACCGCGAGATGGTGCCGCAGCACCGCCGCACCAACAGGCACAGACACACACACAGACACACACACACACACACACACACAGAGACAGACACACAGACACACACACACACACAAACACACACACACACACACACACACACACACACACACACACACACAGAGACACACACAGACAGACACACAGAGACACACACAGACAGACACACAGAGACACACACACACACAGACACACACACACACACACGTGTGTGTGCCCACACCCGCTCCTCCAGGGGGAGCACCCACCTTACCTGCCACCCCCTGGGTGGGCAGCGCTGCTGGGACTTTGTGCCTCATCACCAGGGGTCACAAAATCAGAATCACCAGATGGTTGAGGGTGAAAGGGACCGCTGAAAGTCATCTAGTCCAACCTCACCACTGAAGTAGAGTTCCCCGGGGTACACTACTCAAGGTTCTGTTCCAGCAGCTTTTGAGTATCTACAACCTTTCTAGGTAACTTGTTCTTGTCACCATCCCAGTAAAGTTCTTCCTTCTGTTCAGGGTGGAACTTTCTGCATTCCATTTCCAGTCTGCAGGGCTGCAGACTGAGCCCTGGAAGGGTATAGGGGAGACCTGCCAATGGATACCTGGGCTGGAGCTCACTCTGCAGCCATGCAGCACATGCCCCTTGCTGGGCAGTCAGTAGTACTCCCCCCTGCCTCCCTTGGACACCACAAAATCGTGCCCTAAGAGTTATTGCCAGGCTGCAGCTGGGTCTCTGCAGTGCCAAGGGAAGCAGGGCAGGAGGTGGGGCTGCTGGGGTGCTGCAGGCAGAGAGGAGCACACCATGAGCATCCCAAAGAGGCACCTACTCACCCCCACACACCTGCATCCATGCCACACCAATCACAGCCCCAGACAAGACCCCAGGGGACCACACTGACCTTCTCCTCCTCTCCCAGAAACACAGGCAGGGGTGAGGGAACAGAATGATTCCTCTCTCCATCATGGGAACTGGTTGCACAGAAATAATGTATACATTTTAATTATATTTGAAATATACAGGAAACACATAACTTTGAGAATAAGTACCACCAGGCCAGCTGTTGTGAAGAGCTTGGTGAAGTGTAGTGACCATGGCAGGGGTAGCGGAGCAAGATGGGGTGCTGTTTCCCAGGCTGGTTCAGGGGTTTCCTGTGCAGAAGCAGGTGCCTGCCCGAGCTCTAGGGCACAGCAGGGAGACTTGGTGATGTGGCCTCGTTCACGCTCTGCACTGTGACAAGGACACTGACCTGCAGTGTGCCACAGTGGGAGTGCAGCACCCAGACACCTTGGTATGCTGGCCTCAACCCCTGCACTTGACTGGGAGGAGGAGCAGGAAGGCGAAGGCTGAGCTGCTGGCAGCTTGTGGCATCACAGACCATGCTTACAGTGCCCTTGGAGTTGCTGTAGGTGCACTGGCCTGGAGCATCTCTGTCCCAGTGTTCCTCTGGGGGGACACCAGGTCCTCCTGGGCACTCCAGCTGCCCTCGGGGAACCTCCAGCAGGGACTGTCCCTGGAGAGCATTTGGACTGGCACAAAAGGCATGCCCATGGATGAGGGGCTCAGCAAAGCCCTGGAGCCAGCGCAGCAGATGGGTGAGGTGGCAGTCGCAGGCCCAGGGGTTGTCAGACAGCCCCACACGCACCAGCTCATCATTGGCATCAAAGAGCCCCGGGGGCAGGTGAGCCAGCCTGTTGTGGTCCAGTGCCAGGGTAGTGAGGAGGGGCAGCCCAGCCAGGAGCCCTGCTGGCAGGCTGGAAAGGTTGTTGTGGCTCAGCTGGAGAGCTGTCAGTGCTGCCAGTCCCTGGAAAACCTCAGTGGGCAGGTGATTCATGGCATTGTGTGAGAGCACCAGGATCTGCAGCGCTGACAGGTTGGCAAAGAGCTCCTGGGGCAGTGTCTCCAGCTGGTTGCGAGCCAGGGAGAGGTGGAGGAGGCTGGGTGTGCCAGCGAAGAGGGTGGCAGGCAGGGTGGCCAGGCGGTTGCCCTCCAAACTGAGTACAGTGAGGTTGAGGAGACCAGCGAAGATATCAGGGGCCAGGCTGCCCAGGGCATTGTGCTGCAGCTGCAGCCTCCGCAGCACCCCCAACCCAGTGAAGATGCCAGATGGCAGCTCCTCCAGCCGGTTACCATCCAGGTGGAGCTCGGTCAGCTGGCCAAGTGCCTTGAAAGCACCAGGGGACACCCGCACCAGCAGGTTGTCACTGAGCTTGAGGAGGCGGAGGGCAGTGAGTGGGACCAGCAGCCCATCTGGCAGCTCAGCCAGGACGTTCTGTGAGAGGTCCAGGGCCTGGAGCCGCCGGAGCGGGTGGAAGATGCTGGGGGGAAGTGCCTTGATCCTATTCCCTGCCAAGCGCAGGTCCTGCAGGTGGCATGCAGCGGTGAAGAGCCCTGGCTGCAAGGAGCTGATGGCGTTGGCACCCAGGGAGAGCTTGCTGAGGCTGGTCAGCCCCATCAGCACCCCAAGGCTGACTGCTGGCAAGGGGTTTCCTGACACCTCCAGCTCAGTGAGGCTGGGCAGCCCCTGAAAGGCACCAGCCTCCAGCTCCTGGATGTTGTTGTTGAGGAAGACCAGCTTGGTGAGGGTGGTGCTAGGGCCCAGGGCCCCCCTGCGGATGCTGCTCAGGTCTGTCTCCACAAAGAAGAGCTGGGTGGCACTGCCTGGCAGGCCCGCCGGGATCTCACGCATCTTCTCATCTGAGCAGAAGACTTTGGAGGTGTCATAGCACTGGCAAGTGTGGGGGCAGGATGGGGGCATCCCCCTCACCAGGAGAGACCCCAGCTCCAGCAGCATGTAGATCACCAGCCTGCACTGGAAAAGGAGTCAAGCCTCACCCCATGACTCAACAAGGCAGAAATCTGCACCCACAGGCAGGTGCTGCTGGGGAAGGGGCAGAAATGCAGCGAGATCAACTTCTGTGACACCACCAGCACGGGCAGCTGCCCTGGCAAGGGGGCATCCCTCCAGCCCTGCTTGCCTTCACCACCCCACTGCTCTCCTTGCAGGAACAGGGAGTGCTTCCCTCCCAGATATCTCCCAGGGTTCTTACCCTGTGCCCCAGCCTGCCCTATGACAACCAGGACGGTGCCACCCTCACCAAAGACCCCCACATCCTGCAGAGCAGCAACTGATGTGGGACCTGTGTGTGTCCATGGGAGTTTTTGGGGGAACTTGTAGCCTCATGAGATGTCTGCATGGACACAAAGCCAGGCTTTGAGGCAGGGCAGCATGTGAAGCACAGGGCTGTGCTGCACACAGTGGGTGATGGGGATGATGCTGCAGGGCTGCTCTGCAATCAGTGGCAACAGAACTGTATTTCTAATTGCCTTTCTTTTGCCACAAGCAACCAGAGCAGCATCAAACCTGCCCAAGGGATATTTAGTCTGACCAAACTCCTATTTCCAGCCCATGGGAGGCACTTTTTGAGGCGGTGACATCCAGACCTCTGCCAGTCTCTCCCTACTTGGGATACATGCCAGTGCTGCCTCATGGTGGAGGATGTGGCCCACCCCACAGCAATGCCCACCTACAGACACCCCATGTCAGTGAGGCTATCCTAGACTTACACCAGCACTCAAGAGCAGCATTGGGCTTGTTGTTTCCTTTCAACCATCTCGCTTGTTTTCACCAGAGCCAACAGTAGCTCCCACCCATCCCAGCCCCTCCCAGACTACCCAAGCAACGTGGTGACCACTTACCGAGCGTGGCATTGTGGAGATGGTCACCAAACCTGTGGCAGTTTTGCAGAGATGTTGCTTGCCGAGACCAGACAATGTCTTCTGGGGTGGATGGGAAGCCAGCTGACGAGCTGTTCCTGCTGGGGTGGAGCTGCCCCTCACTGCTTATTGGCAACAACAACCCGTGTCCTTGGAGCACTTTGAAAAATAACCCGTCCCCAGAGGGACTGGAGGTGAGCCCAGAGGCAGCCACTCGTGAGCATCCTGGCAAGGAAGTGGGGTCCTGGCCCCGGACATCCACTGGCCCAGGGACTGTGGCAGGGCAGTCCCACACTGAGGTCAGCATGCTCACTTCCAGAAGCCCCCTAAGAGAGCCCCAGGGCCTTATTATTAAACCTCACTGGGAAATGGTACTAGAAGCATCTCTGACACGAGACAGCACCAGGCGCAGCTTAGCAAGGCAAATGAAGGTTGAGCTTGATGATGTTAGAGATCTCTTCCAACCTTAATGATTCTGTGGGGAGAGGACCACTGTGGGACCATCATGGTGACAAAAGGGGTTTTTGCATCCTAGTCAGTGGTGGGATGGTGAGGGGCCCGTGGACCAGCTGGACTCACCAGGAGTGTCAACCTGCCTGGGGCAGCAACACACACTACCATAAGGGCTGCATTGCAAGGGTCTTGTATTGGAACAGACTGGGGTGGCAGTGTCAATGGAAGCAGCCCCAGGGGTAGGAGGAGGGACACTGTACCTCGTTCAGCCAGCCTGAAGGAGCAGACAGTGATACACAGAAACACTTGGCTAACACAACCCAGTGTCAGCCAGCTCTGAAGTGAGCTAAGCAAGTTCCCCACCACTCCAGCAATGGATTGCATGGAAGGCAGAAGCTCCCTGAAGTCTCAGCTCACTCTGCAAAAGCCATCTACTGCTGTTGAGTGGCTGAGCCCTTCTTGGTCTCTCATCCAAGGCTGGAGTCCAGGGAACAGCAAGAACTCTGTAACTACAGCCTACTAACTGTCTCCCAACCCCACCAGCCTGTACAAGCTTTCCCTCAACACTGTAAATATCTCTTAGCAGTGGAAATCAGGCACTGTCTGTGCTGGGTCATTCCCCTTCTGTGCACCATGAAGGAGTGAATAAACAACTTTGGCACTGAGAGTAGACAAAGGCACTTTAATGAAGAGGTCACACATCAGCACCCAATGACACAAGTCTCGTGTCTCCTGCTACCATGCAGGATCCAGCCCAGTAGAGTGAACATCAAGTGCACCATGTGGAACTGCTTGTACCGCACTGCCTCCCGAGGTGGTGTGAGCAGCCAGCACTGCGGGGGGGACACCGAGTGTGACCCTTGTCTCTTGGTGGCAGTCCTCGGGCAGCCTGGTGCTGCTGCACCTCACATGGAGGTAGGCTGGACTCCTCTGTGGCTGTGCTACAGCTGGAGAAGGCTGGGTGTCCACTGGATGCAGGTGCTCTGGAGGTATGGCGTGGCACCCATTTGTGAATTGCAGAGCAGCCAGAACTTGCTAACCCCGCCCTGTGTGCTGCCAGTACCCCACTGACCAAGAGCTGTGAACAGGCAGGGGGATTGGGCACATACAGGAGGGCACTCAAGAGAGGAAGAAGAGCATAAAGAAGCTTTGCCAAGCAGAATAGGAACAGGCTGCTCACTAGCTGGTGAAGGATGCACGAGGGTATTGAGGACCAGGGTTGGGCTGCAGCAGGAGCGGCCCCAGCATGCTCCAGCAGCCCAGTGGCACAAGCTCAGGAGCCTCTCCCAGCTGCTGCACAAACTCCCCCTACACCAGAGCCAGTGCAAGCCCCCCGGTAACCATAGGGCTGAGGCAGGGGGCTGCAGGCAGAGACACAGCCACAGCAGACTTAGCACCAGCATGCAGTGAGGCCTGGGGGGCTACCCCTGACCCCCATTGCCAGCACATTGCCCCGTGACTCTCCTGGTTGGAAGTGTAGGAGGGGAGCAGGAGGATGCCAGGAGCAGGGGAGGATGCTGGTTGTGCTCTGGCCTGCCCTGCCTCCAGGCAGGGAGGGTAGCTGGGACGCGGCTGAGACATTCAGGGTGTACCAGTCTGGCAGCAGCTGAGCCCTGTGGGGAACCCTGCCCGGGCACAGGCGAGTGAGGAGCAGCACAAGGACATGGAGCTGTCCTGGGGCGAAGGTGCTCGCTCAGCTCCTGGCCCAGCATGACAGCTCTCACTGCTTGTCCAGGCAAGGGCAGGGGGCAAAGCACAGCAGGGGCAGAGGGTGAGGAAGAGGGGTCGGGCAGGTGTGATGGCAGCAGGCAACACAAGAGCAGCAGCACTGCAGGGAAGGATGCAAGCTGAATGATGGGGAAGTCCTATTATTTGGGGCAAGCACCATCATGGCCAAGGCTGTGGCTCCTGGCTCAAGGAGTTCCTCTCAGCACCCCACACCCCATTTGCTGGACCCTGGGCAGGGAACGAGCACAGAGGCTGCACTGGAGGCAGGAGGGGCTGGGAACAGAGGGCAGCCACGGGGGTCACCAAGGGGGGTGCCCTGCTGCAGAGCAGAGGCAGGGCAATGCAGAGCAGGACAGGGGTACATGCAGCACACGGGGTGATGCTGACCCATCCCAGTCAGCAAGGGCAGCTGATGCAGAGCCACTAACATGTCCCTTGGCCCCACAGAGAGGGGATGCCCCACAGTCACCTCCCCCCCCAGACTCTGCCAGACACTCAGGCTTCATTTGGTGCCTTCATCCTCATAAGCACAACGTGGCTCTTCTTCCTACAGCCATAGACCACCAGTGCCACCAGAGCAGCGAGCAGGGCCACACACACCAGCACGATGACTGCCACCACCACCCCGCTCTGTATGCGTGTCAGCCCCCACTGCCCCCTCTCCTCCTCCTCCTCCTCCTCCTTCTTTTCCTCCTTTTCCTCCTCCACCTCCTCCTGTGGGCCCACCGGCAGCCCCTCGGGGAGCGCCGTCCAGGTGCCCTCTGGCGATGCCACCTCAGAGGTGTGAGCAGGAGGCTCGGTGCTGGGGTGGGGGGCGGCAGTGAGCGGTGGGGGCTCGAGGAACTGGTCCCGTGGCAGCTCAGCGATGGGGGTGCCCCTCAGGGCAGGAGGCTGGGCACACAACGGGGGTGCCTCACCCACCTTGTGGGGGTTGGCCTCCAGCCAGCCCTGCAGGGGCAGGATGCCCTTGTCACAGCGCCAGGAGTTGTTGTGCAGCCTCACCTCTCGAAGGGCAGTCAGGGGCGAGAAGATGCCGGTGGGCAGGTACTCCAGGGCATTGAAGTGCAGCTGCAGCTGCTGCAGCCCAGGGGTGGCTCTGAAGAGGCCCCGTGGCAGCGCCTGCAGCTGGTTGTGGTGCAGGGAGATGTTCTGCAGCTTGGGCAACCCCTCCAGCAGCCGGGCATCCAGGCGGCGCAGGGCATTGGAGTGCAGCGACAGCTCCAGCAGCTCCTCCAAGCCCTGGAAAGCCCCCGGTGCCACCGACCGCAGCCGGTTCTTGCTGAGAACCAGGAGCTGCAGCTGGGTGAGATTGCTGAAAACAGCAGTGGGGAGGGTGGAAAGCTCATTCTCATAGAGCCACAGCTCCCGCAGGTTGGGCATGGGCCCAAAGGCACCAGGGGAGATGTCCCGCAGGCGGTTGACATGCAGGGTGATCTTGGCAAGGGAGTGCAGGGGCAAGAAGATGCCGCTCGGCAGGGTGGTGAGGAGGTTATTGGAGAGGTAGAGCTTCTGCAAGTTGCTGTTGTGCATGAAGAGCTCCGGGGACAGTGTCTCCAGCTGGTTCTGGTGCAGTCCCAGCTCCTGCAGCTCTGGCAGCCCATCAAAGGTGCCCACTGGGATCTCCCGGAGCCGGTTCTCATAGAGCCGCAGCACTTGCAGCTGTGCCAGCCGCTCGAAGGCCCGGGGGGGCAGGTGGTCGATGTTGTTCCTGGCCAGGTTGAGCTTGGTGAGGCTAGTGAGCTGGTCGAACACCCCCTCCTGCAGCTCCTGCAGGTTGTTCCCGTGCAGCTGCAGCTCCTTGAGGTTGCTTAGGTGGGCGAAGTGGGAAGGTTCAACCTGGAGGATCTGGTTACTGGAGAGAAGTAGAGACTCCAGCTTGTCCAGAGGCTCAAAGACCTGCACAGGGAGCTCCTGCAGCTTGTTGCTGGCCAGGCTGAGGTAGCGCAGGTCGGGCAGGTGCTGGAAGGCCCCGGGGCTTATGCGCGACAGGTTGTTCTTCTCGATGCGCAGCCCGATGAGCAGGGAGGCGTTGCCAAAGGACGCGTCACCCAGCGCGGTGATGCGCGTGTTGATGATCTGGAGGGTCATGGCGTTCGCAGGGATGGGGCTGGGGACCGTGGTGATGCCAGCACCGGAGCACTCCACCTGGGCACTGCGGATGCACTGGCACTGCTCTGGGCACTGGCCGCCAGCCAGTTGGATGCACATCAGCAGCAGCAGCCACCGCTGCCAGGCTCCCTGCTCCATTGAGCCTGCCAACAAAAACAAAGATGGGGGGGTTCAGTCCCTGCAGTTTCACAGCTCCCAGGGCCACTGCCAGGGATGGGTGCTGCCTTCTCCCCGGAAAAGAATACCAAGGCTGTAGCCATTCTGCCCCTAGCATTGCAATGTGGCAGAGGAGGGCAGGCGAGGAGAGCTGGGAGCAGGCAGGGCTTGGCACAGCCCAGGCAGGGGTGCAAAGTGAGGCAGAGCTTGGAGCCACAGTTCCTGGCTGCAATACCGCAGCTATTAGTGGCATCCCACCTCTCTTCACTCCTCGAGCATCCAGGAGTGTGGTTTCCTGTTTAACAGAGTGTGGTGAGTTGCTATCAGCAGCACTGGCCTTCTGGCAGCACTGAACAGTCCAGTCCTTCACCAGAGCCGGCCTGGGGAACACACAGCCACACAAGTCCCAGGGATGCTGGGCATTCCCCCCAGAACCCCCAAGCACCCTTCCAGCTCTGCCAGGCAGTGAGCAGCTCTGGGCTCCTGTTGCAGAGCCAAGAGCAGTGCCAACACACACTGCCCAGGCATGCTTTAGCTCCAGTCCTGCAGGAGCCTGGGTCAACAGGACCCTTGCCAGTTCCCCAGCACAGACTGAGTAGAGAAGTGGCCCTGTCTCCACCCCATTCCTGGCAGAAGGTCTTAGTCCTGACTGATTTTTGTCACAAGAGCTAGGTGTCAGGTGTGGACACCTGTATGCAGGCGGTGTCCCAGAGGTGGTGCCGAGGGCAAAAAGGGCTTTACAGTGAAATTCTCCACTGCCCCACAAGCAGACACTGTGGACACCCTCTCCTCCCTCCCTACATTAAAACAGGAGCCATATGCCAGGCTGGCATGGAGCAGCCACCCTCTAACAGATTTAAGTGGCAAAAGGGAGGGGGAAAACCTGCAACTCCATCGGTTTAGAGCACAGCTCAGCTAGACAGTGAGTCCAGCAGCACAGGGGTGCAGCAACAGTGCCCCAGCTGGCACAGCCCACCGGGGTGCTCAAGCACAGCCCCTGCCCTCCACCCTGCACTTCCTCCAAGGAACACGCTTGCTCTCAGGCAGGGAGGGAGGAACCCTCCATAAGCCAGCAGAATTTATGTTTCCCATATGGAAACAATCTGCATCCAAGAACAGCTTTGTTTATAGTGAGCCATTTATAAACTTCCCCAAAGGCTCAGCACATCAAAAGCCCTGCTCATGTCACTCCCTGCTAATGCAGTGCAGAGAACATCCATACTGCAGAGACCTTCAGAAAAGGCAGATGGAAACAATTGATATCCCTTTTTCTTCTTTTGTAAGACAAAATCTTACAGACCAAGAGGCTGAACATTCCCTACTGCTCAGCCCTTTAGCATCCCACTGCTCCTAACATCAGTGCCTTAGCATCCCACTGCTCCCAACATCAGCCCCTCAGCATCCCACTGCTCCTAACATCAGCCCCCCAAAATGCTAAAATGCTCCCCTTCATTTTCTCTATTGGTCATTATTTGGGATACATTACCCATGTAACTCTTTCAGCTCCCACAGTGTCTGAATGGTCTCACTTTTTTAGAGAAGCCTTGCAAGATAAACGTCTCCATCAAATCAAAACGTGCTGAACATGCTGATCCCACCACTGCACCACCAACCCTCGGAGCTGCCCTGGGAGCCCCCCAGACCTGGGGCTGCTCACAGGAGCAGTAGCAGAGAAGAGACTTACCCGACTGTCCTGCAGCCACGAATGCCGAGTGAGCACAGCTCCGTGCTGGCAAGAGAGCTGAGTGTGGTTCATGCTTCCCCTCCCAGTATATAACCCGTCCAAATCAATGAATCAGCACAGGGGCAGTGTCGAGGTTAGGGAAAGCACTGGAGCAGAGTTGCTTCCAACTCCTATTTCCTCGGCAGAGCAAGCATCTCAAGGATGGAGTTTCCCTCTCCTGAACCCCGGTGCTCTTATTTGAAGACAAGAAGATGGCCCCATGAACATGCTGCTCATGTCAGTGTAGCAGCTTAGCCCCAGCAATCCCCTGGTCTCCAGGGGGTCATAGCTGGGTGTCCTTCACTGTCACAAGTTCACACTAGGGCTGCTCCATGGCATTGCCTAAGCACATACACAGCACTTACCTCCCCTTCTATGGCTCCTGCAAGTGTCAGGATCTCTGGCTGTGCCCCAGCCCACGGCTCCCAGCACAGGGAGACCCCAGCACACTGATCCTGCCCACACCACGGCTTTCATTCCCCCCACAGCCACAGATGCAAACAGGCCAGGAACCCACAAGCACACACTCCAGGCTCTAGCCTGTGGGCAGGAAGCAGGCACCACGCCAGGGTCAGCAGCTGTGCAGGTGCCAGCCAGGGGCCAGGGCTGCTTCAGAGAGCTCTCAGCAAGCCAGAGCACTTGCCACTAGCCATGAGGAACACTTGGGTACTGACGACCACCCATAACAGGTATCCCTGCAACCCCAGAGCAGCACACACTGCTGTTTCCCAGAAGCTGCCACTGCTCTGAACCCTCAGCAGTCCTGACACACCGGTGATGGAGCCTGGCATGCAGGGATATTTGGGAAACATCCAAGCCATCCCATCCACTTGTTGAGGGGCATCCAATGCCACCCCTCCCCTGCCCTTCCCACTTCAGCCCACGAGGGTGCCCTTGGTCCCCACCACCTAGCCCAGGCCTCCCCACCTCTCCCACCTCTCCAGGGCAGTTCCAGTCCTGCAGCTACCAGGAACGGATATTCTGGAGGAAGCAGCTAAGGAGAGTCAGCATACGTGGCCCCTTTGGGCTTCCGGGAGCCAGAACAGTCCCGTGCTAACCACGGGGCAGCTGGAACTTGCCTGACCACATCTAATCCCTTCTGAGCCCCCTCATGTTTCCGCTGGTTGCAGCAGCCCCTACTCGGGTCCCAGCTGGTGTTGATGAGCTGCTCAAGATAGGAACAGCATGGAGCTGCTGTCACAGATGAGGGAGGAAGGCAGCCTCCATCCCCACTGAGAAGGGGGAGGAAGGCAGCCTCTGTCCCCATGCCACAGAGCGTCATGCTGTGAGGGGTGGGAGGGTGCAGGGCAGTGGAAGGGACAGTGATCCTGTTCAGACAGGGGACTAGACCAGGGTAAACAGCAAACTGCAGGGATACAGAGCAGACTTCCCAGATAGTCTTGGAGGGAGGAGACAGGGATCGTGGGAAGGTGGTAGGGAGTGGGACCTCAGTTGGAGGCAATTGCCACCACTGTCAGATTGCATGGGGGGCCTGGCAGTCATAGGACATGCTGGATGGCCATGGACCCCTCCCCAGTTGGGGAGTGAGCACAGAGACTGACCCCCAGCCATGCTCCCTCCCTGCTCAGAGGCAAAACCCAGACATCTGGGCTCAGAGAAGGGGCGTTTTGAAAACACCACCCACCAAGTGCTGTAGCTCATGCTCTATTGACACAGCAGAAATTCCCAGAACCATGGTTCCCAAAATAATCTCCCCGCTTCCTTGACAGCAGGGCAGCTGGAGGTCAGGGAGCAGGCTTGGGAGCTGCCCATTCCCTGCAGTCCTGGCACAAGAGCAGGGCTCTGACGACCTTATCGGCGGCTCTGTCTGCCCACCGCCAGTGCTGCTGGGCTGCTGCCTGCTCTGACTCACCCAGAAGCACAGAGCTTTTCAGCAAGGCAACACAGAAATTAAATCCCAGCACTTCCGATGCCCCAAGCCCAATTTGACAGAAGAATGTCAGATTCACCTCCTCCCAAGCAGTGCTGCCCTAGCGGAGAGAGGGTTTCAGTACCATCAAACAGCCTACCCTGACAGGGGGGCAATCAAGATTATGGTCCCTACTGCCACGAAGAATGCCCAGAGTTTCAGGGATGTCCAGGTAACAGCCTGGACAACAACGCTGCTGCCTCTACCCAGGCCTCGGGAACCTGGCTGTGTCTGGGAAGGATGACTATTTTGAAAACATCTCTAAAAATAAAGAATGGCACAAGCCTGTGCACCACTCCCGCAGCCACTCCCTCCAGCTCCCAGAGCGCACGGGAGCTTGCCCCAGGCTACTCACAGGGCAGAAGAAGAGGGTGTGAGAGCAGCACAGCCACACCCCACACATCTGCAGGGGAGAGGCAGCTCCCGAGACAGCATAAGGATATGATTGAGGGTGAGACTAGCATTTTGCAGAGGGAGGCTGCTCCACATAGCCAGGAGCTCACACAACACTGGATGGAGTGGAGCAAGTCTCATCCTGCAGAAAAAGTCCCAGGTCCAGCATCACTTTGCGGACCTTCCCCACCTCGTCATGCCAGCCAGAGGCTGAACCCTCCCCGACCAAGTTTGGGATGCCTTGGAACCACTGCCATATCCCTGTGCCTCCAAGGAAACTATGGAGCCCCGGAAGAGCAGTGTCACTTATGGATGGGGAGGTCTGCTTGGTAGAGGACAGCAGAACAGTCCGTGTCTGCCTGTCCTTTCTGGCACTGCTCCAGCACATCCCCACAGTGAGGGTGGCGGATGCAGCAAAGCTGAGCAGCTCTGAATCACCAAGGGACTTGAGACTGCTTGGAAAAAATTCGTGTAATCACTAAAATTAGTAGCTTGTGGGTTTGGCTGGGAGAGCACATAGTTCATCTGCCAAGCAGCTGAGCACGCTCACCCACACCACCCAGCCCCAGCTCAGCCCCTGCTCCCTGCACACCTTCAGCTCCTGGCTAAATTGGCACCCTGGGTGGGATGGGACATCCCAAGGCCCCACCACTCTCCACAATGCAGTGCTGGCACTCCCCAAGTTACTTTGCACAGCTGCAAAGTTCCTGCCCCGCTATGAGAAACCCCCATGTTGGCCCCCGGTGCTCACAGAGACCGGCTGGCCTGGGGCATCAGGCCAAACTCTGCTCTGCTGAAGGAGGAGGGTGGAAGGCTGGACTAGGGGCCATGGAGGGGATCTTTCCCATGTTCCTGCCTGAGCACTGCAGCAGGACCCACAAGCTCATTCCACAGCTGAGGGGTGAGGGAAGGGTAATTAGTCTCTTAGGGACTGGTGCTGGGGCTCCACTATCCCTTAAAGAAACACCAGTAGCCTCTGCCTCATCATGTGCACACTCTAATCCCTTTAGGAAGTCAAACCAGAGAGCTCTTCCATAGGGCCAGCAATCTAGACCCAGGGGCATTTTCAGCTCCCTGCTCAGGTAATGCAGGGCCAGGGCTGCCTCAATGCTCGTGGCTGGATGATCCGCCCTCTGGCTTCTGCCCCAAGGGATGGGGACATGTCTTGTCTTCCTTGGGAAAGTGCTTATGCAATGTAGGATCTTTGGGAGGGAGCGGCAGCCCTGGTCCCTCCAGGATGGCAGCAGGGATGGCCTTCAGGCTAACCTCCACCCAAGCACCAGCACCAGGTCCACCACAGCCCTCCTGGAGCTCAAGGAAAATGGCCTTTAGGATCTCAAGCAGCAGTGGGGCTCACCCCAGCAGCAGAACCTCCTCCTCCAGGCCCGGCACTGGCCCGAGCAACAACAGCAGCACAGCGGGCTTGGCGCAGGCTCAGGGCAGCCCTAGGCTGGAAGGAATGTGGGGCTCCCAGCCAAGTACGCCTGGAGAGATAATCTGAAGCGGAAAGAGCTTGTCCGATGGGCGCTGAGAGGGGGGAAGGAACGGCTGGAGCAGGAGATGATGCTGTTTGCGAGGTGTTTGCTGGAGCAGCTTCACCCTGCTCTCCAACTCTGTGAAGCCCCGCCTCGGCACCAGTAAGTGCCCCAGAGGCCTCTTCCCAGCACCCAAAGGGGGAAGGGACCCCATCTCTCCCCAGGGGAAGGCAAGAGAGGAGTGTTCAGCAGGCTGCAGAACTGCTGCCAGCCATCACTGGCTCCCTGCCCCGAGCTTTTTCCATCCAGAGAAACACAAAGGCACAGCTGGAAGCCTGGCATGTCAGTCCTACAGCAGTGGTTGCACAAGAGGGGCTGACCTCCGTGTCGGATGGCTCCGGGTGCTGCTGGAACAGCAGCCCCCCATCCTCTAGTGAAGGGGGACTCACACACCCTGGCCCAAGCAAGAGGTTGTGCCAGGATTTATCCATCCATGAACACCCAGAAGAGAAAGGAATGCAAACCAGAATTTGGCTAAGAAAACGGAGGCATAACATCTCCCTAGTTGGGACAAACAGGAGCCTCAGGCCACTGTGAGAGTCTGTAAGCACTTGCAGCCCCAGCATTGTCCAGAGGGAACGTGCCTTTGGCTGCGTCTTCTCCCAACTCTTTTGTCATCCCTAGGAAATGCTCCAATATCAGGGCTGCCGAATCAGCAGCCCCAGGCAAGACCTGTTGGTCAGAGGCCTTGAAGAGACACAGTCAGTGCTCTATAACATCAGGGAGAAGCTCCCAGGGCTCTTGCCTCACAGCCAGCAGTCACACACTCCTGAACCACTGCTGAGTGTCTTCTCCAAGCGCATCTGCCACCACCCAGCTTCTCTTTGCCAGTAGGGAAGGGAAGATCCAAGGTGCAGGCTCTGATGTTGCTGCGGTGAGCTGGAGGGCTGAGCTGCATTTCCCAGACAGCTGTTTGAGCTCACTGCCCTCTGCAAGTAGTGGCAAGGGCCCTCCACCAGTTCCTGGGTTCATGGGGATGGAGGTGGGATGGAAGGGAAAGGGACACCAGGGACATACACAAGTACAGGACAGGGGAGTTGATGGCTTGGAAGGATCCTGCAGTGGGTGGGTAATAGGCAGAGCTGCCAGCACTTATGGCAAGCAAAGGAGAATGGCTTTTGTCGTGACATCAGGCTGGAAACACACTCTACATACTCCCATGGCTTGGCACAGGGTGGGTCAGAGCTTCCACTGCTCCAGAATTCCCTACAGCAGAGAGAACAGGAGCAACTGCCAGAACAACAAGCATTTGAGGGACTGAGCGAGCTATGGCTGTGCTGGCACAGCCAGTCTGGTGGTGTCAGACCCCAAGTGCGCCCAACTAGGATGTGGTCCCAGAGGCAGCTCCTGGACTCAGAGGTCTGGATAATGTGCAGGGCTGTCAAAAATGACTCTACACCCCATACAAGAGCCAAGAGTGCGGAGCTGACCCCCTCAGCCACTGTGTGCAGACGTGCTTTGCATTCACCCTTTACCTGACAGCCAGAACCTGCTGGACCAGGGATTAAGTACCTCCAGTTCTTCCAGCCCACTGTCTCCCCGGTCCAGCCTGGTGGCAAAGGTTGGGCAGTAGATCATGGAGGCCTGGGCTGCAGGGACACACAAAAACCTTGCCAATACACCAGCAATGGCAAGGGATTAGTGCCTAGAGGCAACATTGAGGCAGGGTTGCTCAGAGAAAGAGGGTGCAGCTGTTTCCCAAAAAACCCCTCTGCCTTCCTGCCTGCCATAGCTGCATCACACTGACCTGGAAAACTACCCCGTCTCCGGGAAAAACAGAGACGGGGTATAAATAAGGATATCCTCAGATTTTTCAGGCCAGGGAGTTTTGCAGAAAGGGTTGGGCTCTGTTGAGCACAGAACAATGAATAAGAGGCAGCTCAAAACAGGACACCTCAGAGGAAATTAGTAAAACACCCCAGGCACTCATTGCTCCAGCCTTTTGTTGTCTGATGACTTCACTTCCCCGTCTGGCTCAAGCATGGGGAAAGCCCGATGACAGCATGTGAAGAGGGATCATACTCTTAGCACTTGCCTGTATGCAGCCGCCTGCCAGAGCCCCCACGTGCCAGAGCCGGAGCTCGGTGACTTCATGCGGGAGCCAAGGAGCAGCGTGGGGGCCCAGCTGGCCCCACTGCAGGGCTGGGGTGGTCACAGGAGGGCTCAGAAAGGCAGCAGCTGGTGCTGCCCCACTGCCCTCCCCGAGGTGGGACATTAGGACACCCACACAGTGAGCAAACCGGTGCTTTTTCTTAGAAATGAGGCACTGTGCATCTAAGTGCCTGAAGACAAGAAAACACTTCCTTCACTGAGGTGAAGGATCACCAGCATGGCTTGTAGAACCAATTCCTTGCTAGTTCTGATTGTACTGTTCTGCCTGCCTGCTGTGAGCAGATGCCTGCGTGGCACCCTACAGCAGTGCTGGAGCTGGCACAACACTACATGGTCATTACAGTTGTCCAACCAAGGACCTAAATTTGTAACAACTGCCTCCTTTTAAACACTAGCATGCAACCACCCAGAGCCACCACCAAGAGAGTTTCCTCTTGTTTTTTTACTTCTCTCAAATGTAATAAAAACTCTGGAGCATCTGTTTATGAATCCAGTCACAGTGCTTTGCATCAGTTGTAGTGACTGGCATTTCTGCTTCTTTGGACATGGCTCTAACTCCCATTTAGCCAGGCTTACTAAGTTTTGTTAAACCTTAGGAGCAAGACAATAGTCATTTAACACCACAGAAGCACATTGTCTCCTTTTGCAGCCTGGAAGAAGAAATCAAGCCCAGCAGCAGAGTGCCCTGAAATAAAGCAGCAATGCTTTATTCTCACTGCCTAGAGTAGCACACAGTAGGGCACCAGCCACGAACCTGAAGCAAATGCAAGCTTTCTGCACCTCAGGTCTGTAGTGGGCCATTTTAAGGCCATCCAGGAAAGTCTTCAATAGTGAGAAAGTCAGTACAACTAAAGAAGGACTCCTTGTGTACAGGCTCTCTGGCCCAAGGAGATGGGGGACTGCATCCAAAGGTTTTTAAGCACAACATCAGAGCTATTAAGAACAAGCTAAGTCACATAATTAAGATTAAAAGTGAGCAGTTAAATCCAAGAGCACAGTCAGTCTGACAGCTATCAGTCTACTTATAAACTAAAATATTCATATAATTCAAATAATAATAAACATTTTGGTATAAAGAACAAAACGCAGATTATTGCCTTGTAGTTGCCTTTGCATATCAAATTGAAAGGGCTGGAAGTCAGGGAGTCACACTATGTAGTAAGGTAAAAAATAGTGAGACTGAAAATGCTACTGCACACCCCAAGCTGGTGGAGTTGTGTATGTTCCCCAGCCAGTTTCAGAATTCAAGGCCCTCAGTTCAGGCAGACTCCCTGTCACTCGGCTGCACACCTGTCTGGCTAGCCAAGCCCAGGAGAGATCATCCCTTCCTCTCCCAGCTCGGTCAAGACCAGCTCTCAAAGCAACACATTCCTGTGGAGCCCAGCTGCAGTCCTGGGCATCTATCTGCCTGTTATTCTGGTTCCAAGATTCCTTGCAGGATGCAGCCAGTTAACACCTTGCTTTTTCAGATCACTGGCCAAAGTTTAAGGATGAAAGTGTTTACTTAAAATTCAGAGTTGTAGTAACTTTACAAGGTTTCCAACTCCCCCCAAACAATAAAATATGTCAAGATTATACTTTCTAGCCCAGCATCTTCCTCTGCTGTTAGCTTTAAATGGCACCCATTCCTCGTGCCATGTCCTGGAAAGGGGCTGAGGACAGAAAGCAAAAGCTAAGACATTTGCACATACCTTTCTGTCCACATACCCATTGTTAAAAGGTCCTTCCCAGCATTTGTTTTCTCAATAAGGAGACAAAATATTACAGGCAGTATAAGGCATCGTAGTATTTGGAGTACTTTAGGTGATCTCTAAGGCATGGTTAAAGCCGTGCTCCTGTGCAGAGCTCTACATTGATGTCACTCCATGTGAGCACGAGGACAGGCAGCAGCGTCCAGCAGGGACAGGGCTGAGGGTCAAAGCAGGAAACCCACAGCACACAAGTAGAGGTGACCACAGGTCCTTTCAGCTCCCCCTCCAGATTCATGCATGAGGTGCTGCAGCAATATACAGTGATTACAGCCACTTGCGGCAAACACGGTGACATACACAGAGGCACATTTTCATTATACCGTAAAGACAAGGTCTTTATAGTCCTTGCTATGAAGGTTTGTAATCCAGATCTGAATCATGTGTCAACTGCTCAAAATGCACCCAAAACAACGCTTCTAATCTTCTCTTGAGCTAGTATGCTCTATCTTCTTAACGATCTTATCAGAACTACAGGCCAAGCAGGAATATTTCTGGAGTGCAAGAGTTGCCTGGTTTGACCCATCACATACAGACTAAGCACAATGGTTACAGTCTGGAGTGCTAAAATCAAACTGTGAAGGCACAAGAATAGCTGGCAATAAACAATTCTGGTATTAAAATAGCGTTCAGCACTCCTGTGGGCTGGCAACTCATCCCACCAGACAACAGTAGTTAAATCTGTTCCTCTGATACTGTCGGGATTTGTCATGACACTGGGAGATGTTTGAGTTGAAACATCTGAGAAATAAAACCCAGGTTGTCCAAAATTTTCAACATAGGAGTAGGTAAAACCTGGAGTTTCAGGAGGAATTGATGTGGGTGTGCTGCTATCCACATCAGACACTGCTGTTACGGAAATCTCCCAAGATGATCTGAAGTGCTCCGTCACAGGAGACATGAAGGTCTGGGAATAAGTTGAGCTGAACCTCTGATACGTAATGGCTGTGGTTGGCAGGCACTTCGGGTCATCAATGGTTACATCCACGAGAGAAATATTCTGCAGTGCCAGCGGGCTGTGGCACATTAGAGATGGCACATTTTTAACTACCTCTGTGCTCTTTTGGAGCCACTCTCGAAAGCCAAGAATTTGGCAATCACATTTCCAAGGGTTGTTATCAAGAACAACTTCTTGCAGCTCAGGTAAAGCAGTAAAGAAATCTGCAGGAAGAGACTGCAGCTTAGTACTATTCAAGTAAATTTTTTGGAGGTGCTTGAGATTATGAAAGAGGTTTCTAGGAAGAACCTCAAGCCTTGTATCAAAGAGGGAAATGTTCTGCAGTTTCTGAAGGCCCAGAAAGATGTCCTCTGGCAAACTAGAAATATTACTTGTATGCAGAGAAAGGCCCCGCAGTTCATTCAGGCCACTGAATACATTTCTAGGAAGAACAGTAAGCTCTGGGTTAAAACTCAGCACGAGGAGCTCTAAATTTGTCAAGTTACTGAACACAAAATCCGGTATTGTTGAGAGCTTTGTGTGATACAACCAGAGGCTACCAAGATGCCTCATTTCTCCAAATATTACCTCTGGAAGAGACTTCAGTGGGTTCCCGTATAAGGTCAGTTTACATAGGTCATGCAAGTGCAAAAAAAGCCCAGAAGGCAAAACCTCAAGCTTGTTTCTGGAGAGTGTAAGGCGCTTCAGTTTATGAAGACAATGAAATGCATCAGGGGCGATGGACTGGATGTTATTGCAATGCAGAAAGAGTTCCTGCAGCTCCGTCAGGCTATCAAATATACCAGACTCTACGGAAGGCAGCCTGTTAAAATACAGCATCAGCTTCTCAAGCTTGGCTAATGCACTGAATATATTCCTAGGCAGTGCTGCTAAGTAATTTCTTGACAAGTTCAGTACTTTGAGTTTGGTAACATTCTTCAGCACGCCACTGGGAAGTGCTGTTAGTTGATTTTTGTTCAAGTAAAGCTCCTCCAAACTAGCTAGTTTGTCAAACAGATTTTCCTCAATGGATTTCAATCTGTTACTTTCAATGATCAGTTGCTGAAGCTGCATCATGTCATCAAATACTTCTGGAGGAAGCTCAACGAGCTTATTATCCAGCAGTTTGAGGACTTTTAGTCCTCTCAAGCCTTTAAAAGCCATTGGTGAAACCAGGGAGATGTTGTTTGAAGACAAGATGAGATGCTGCAGTTCTGCCATCCTGGAAAAAACATCCTGCAAGTACGGTACATTAGCATTCGTTATGTGAATTTGTGTCATGTTGCAAGGCAGATTTAAGGACTTCAGGTCTTTTATGTGGGGACCAGAGCAATGAATTGCATTTTTTGAAGAGCAGTCGCACTTCTCGGGACAAACCGATGCATCTAACTGGAAGAAAAGCTTGATGATCACTGACAAATGGAACACCAACATCCTTGCCAAAGTGCCAGAAACATTAGCTGTTATAAGAGATAAAAGAAAGTCAGCATTTGGTCACAGGTAGACAATAACTTAGCATCTCACAAACATGTGTGATTGTATCATAAAACATGGAAATGTGTGCAAAATTTTTCTTGGCTTGGAAACAAACTCCAAGATCTCTGTTACTGTTGACTGCAAATATTCCTAAACTGCTCAGCTTACACTGAGAAATACAGGTGAAAGTCTTCCATAAATCAAGAATTCCTTGTTTACATTTGTAGTAGCCAAGTATAATAAAAGCATACAAAAAGCATGTCATAAGACATGTATTAATTTGAACAGAAAAGCATTACAGTATCACAATGATTTGGGTTGGGACCTTAAGAATTAACTAGTTCCAACCATGGACAGGGAGGGACACCTTCCACTAGACAACATTTAGTATATTATAGTAAATTACATGCAGGAAATCTTTTTAAAAAGCTATCAAAAGGCCCTGCACCCACAGTATGTTTCTATTGTAGCTTATCTGAGATTAAAAAATAAAGTTTAGCCTGCAAAAATAGACAATGGAGGTAAAAAGGGCATCCTATATTTGAAGTGGCAAAAAGCAAAACAGTACAGTTCAGTTAAATCATGTCTCAGCATTTTCAAGTGATCACTTCTTGGAACAGGCCAAGAACACACAAGAAGCAACAGGCTATTTTCAACATAACCTTAAATAACATACAAGAGCCCATGTAGCACAGGACAGTAGTGAGCCTCTGATAACCAATGTCTCTTTTCAACAGCTTAATGCAGTATCAAATTATCAGTGGTATTAAAAATACAGTGAAATGAGAGAAAAGAAGTACCACGAAGTTACATAGAAAGTTGTAGCAATAAAAGTACATCTCCATGAAACAACATACCACGAAGTTGGAAAGTTTTATAGATTCCCAAACAGGGAGGAAAAAAAAAAAAAAAAGGATCAGGAAAGAAATCCTAAATGGTAATACTTAAAAGAGCAAGTTAAACAGAAATCCAAAGTCTAGAAATACTTCCTTAGTGAAATCAAAAAGTCCAAATGCATCATAAACCTGCATGCCAAGCACCTGGCTGAGCAGCAGGATAAGCAGCAGCTGGGACAGCTGGAACAGCTAGACAACTCCCACAGACATAACTGGAATAGCTGTCTTCTGCATCAGGAACACTACAAGAGAGGAGGACTCCATCCCAACATACCCTTTTCCATGGGCAAGGACAAAGCTCTCCCATACCAACCCCACAGACAGACATGGGTACAAGCCCCATCTCTCAAGTCAAGAGGGACAGTAGAGCTTCTCATGCACCTGAACTGCAGGCAAGAACACACCATACCATAAGGGCCCAATTGAGCTGTAGATCCAAACCAGCTTCTGCAAACNAAAAACAAAAAAAAAAAAAAAAAAAAAAAAAAAAAAAAAAAAAAAAAAAAAAAAAAAAAAAAAAAAAAAAAAAAAAAAAAAAAAAAAAAAGAGAAAGAAAAAAGAAAAAAAAAAAAGGAAAAGCAAGTGCAGGAATGCTTTAAAAAAAAGCTTTAAAAATTTTTGTTTAGGTTCAGAGTACTGAAGCCTGGTAAACTCTGCATCCCTTCCGCAGGAAGGGAAGGACAGGCGTCTAGCGGTATCAACTAAGAGCAACACAGTGCTGCAAAACAAGATCTTACTGGGCTTTGCACAGTTCACTGTACAACACAAAAAAAAAGTACGAGATTTCACTCTTCCAAAGGTCTTTTACATGTCAAACAGCAATCTTTCAGAGCAGCTCACCCTCCTAGTAATTCTCTCCACTCCAAAACTGACTCTCATAAACCAGTGATGCTTTTACCTCAATAAACTTGTAAACCAGCCAGTCCCTGATCCTACCCATCCCCATGAGCACAACCCCACACACAGAAACACACTAAGAAATTTCTGTTTCAAGCCCTGACTGGCATCTGAACCTGTATCCCTCTTAACTCACCCACAACCACAGCAGTGTTACAGGATTCAGTGAGATGAGAGAAATAAGAATGTAGATAATCGAATGGGGGGAAAAAAAAAATCCCAAATTTGTTATGCTATAGACTGCAAATGCAGGTTCCTCACAGGGCATGACTACAGGCCAGAGTCTGTAAAATAAGAAACAGGCTAACAGTAGACTGTTGGTTGGTGATGTCTGTTTTCCTGGTCTCATAATAAAAAGTCAGAGTATACAAGACAAGGGTAGAGCTCAGAAGTTCTATAAAGCGCTAGCTTTTACAAACAATGAAATGGTAGAAATTCTTTGCAAGAGATGAAGGCCACAAGCATGTGTGACTAGCACAACTGGATAATCCTACAGATCTCAAACATCAAGAGCTGCTAATGGTATTTAAGAAATATTTAAATTAAAATTCCATAATTGAAGTTTTCAAGAGTATATAATATAGTAATATCTACAATAAGGGTCATAATTATACATTCCTGTATATTAAAATTTTCTCAAACCTTCACATGAGATATTTGGTATTCCAGAAAGGGCACCACTTCGGCTGGTCATTTTCCATGTTCTCTACAGCCTCTTTTCCCTTATGCCACCCCCTCAGTGTTTCTCAACACTACAAAAGGATGCCAGAAGCAACACATTAATACTGTTACTATATTAAAAGTCTCAAATCAGTTTTGAACTTAGTTTCATAGAACACTGAGCACACATATCACTTACAGTGGGCGCTTACCTTTTTTACTTTCTTCCAACTTCTTAAAGTCACACAAAGCATGAGAAAGGTACAGCTCAAAATTTGTTAGAAACACATCTGCTTTTAAGAGGCACTCACTAGGAGCATAGCAGGCAATCAGGCTTCACCATGACTCTGCACTTTAAATGGGAAGTAAACCAGCAAAACGCATCCTCTAGATAAAACTTTCACCCCTTTGCCTAACTACTAAGAAAGGCCAAAGACTATTTTAAACTTCAGAGCAGATTTTTGCCTACAATTAGTTGTGCAAACAACCAACTTCCATAGGTTGTATGCAACTCTGAATGTACAGTTTGAGGCCACTTACAGAACGGGTGAGAGTGTTAAAGTCACACACAACAGCACAAAACCCTCTTGTTGCTTCTTTTGACAGTGATACTGGAGTATGTGCTTCAGCCAACTCAAAGCAAATCTGTGAAGTCAGAAAACCACACTGCAATGCAAACAGTGATCAGAAATTTCAAATTTGTTACAGTTTCACCAGAGTCTGCTACACAGGTGCATCAGGTCTTAAAGGAGCAGAAATATCCACTTTAAACAAGTGATTCTACCCTCACAAAGCTGCTCTGACTTCTACTTTCTTGCGGGATTGGAGTAAAAGCAATTTCAGTATGGAATGAAGTTTGTTGTTTTGTTTTTTTAACTTAATGCTTTGACTAAGAATTCCAAGGCTGACACATTAAGTTTTTTTCTCCTCAAAGTCTTCTGGAGTGACAGGCCAACAAAACCAAAAGCCTGAAAGATTCTGAAAGAGAAAAGCTAAGTTTTAAAAACAGTAGCTTCAAATTGAAAGTTTTTATTATTAAGAAACCAGGTATTTCAAGTATCTTGTCTTCAAGTTTAAAATAATGTGCTCTGCCAACAAATGTTTCAATGAAAAGTGAGGCACAGAATGGAAAACATTGCTTCATTTCCACGTGATTTTTCCGAGTATGACCATGACCATGGTGACAGCTCACAACCAGGAGCACTTGCCCAAGAGTCTTTTCAAGATCATACCTCCCACACATCAAGGAACAGAAGGAACACTGGAGTAACAGAGGGTGGAAACAAGGCGCTATCACACATACAAGGTCTGGCTTTAAAACAGCCCTTCCGAGCCACCAGGTAAAACTATGGTCAGTATGATGCCTCTGCAAACAGTGACACACAGCATGGAAACTTCTCCATCCCCTCTTCAGAAATACAGAGGCACTGAACAAGATACCCACAACATCAGTGGGAATAAGTCTATGTTCTTCAACAAGCTTTGGATCTAATTGTATACAGAATAATTAAAAACAATGTCATGAAACTAATGAAAGGAGTTAAAATATCTGTTCATTTTAATTTTATTTTCAAAGAGCTTCAGTCACAAAAATGATTTACAAGTCTATTTACAATTCTATTGTACAGTTATTTATGTATGCCTTTTGACAACAGGGTACCATTCTAGAGCAGCAATACATATTTTAAATACAAAGATGTAGTATCATTTCAGATCTAAAAATAAAAAGGAAGCTGAGCTTCTAGAGAGCACTGTAATGATGAACATTTTAATCTGTGTTAGGCTTGAGAAATTCATGACAAACCAAGTAGTTTCTGGTTCACATGATTATTAAACAGCTGCAGTTTGTTGAAAATAGTTTTAAAAACCTGAAGCTTTACTGTATAAAATTAACATATTCAAGACTCTAAAAATTGTCAAAAACCCCACAGCTTTCCCTTAGACATACAAAAACCTAAGTTTACAGTTCAGAATTTCATGGGAGAAATCCCACAGGACTTGAGCTCTCTCATTTTGCAATGACCAACATAAGCATTAGAAATTCGCAGCACAAAAAGGACTCCACATCTTCTTCATATTATACTGTATATACATATACAGTACAGGATTATTTACCCAATTTGGGATGACTGTTCAGCACAACCTTCATGAAGAAAGAAAAAAAATAAATAGAATTAAAAATCCAACAACTTTTTAAAAGTGCAACAGTAAGAGTTTCCAATTTGAAGTCATGATGAATCTGGACAGTTCTGTGGGTGTTTTCCCTGCTCCTACTCAAGCATTATTTGCAGCACTTTCTTTTTACAGTAGATTTAGTTCTATAGTACATGAAACGAGAGTTACTTATAATTGAATCTGAAGGGAAAAGAAAAAAATTTAAAAATAACCCTGAGGGATATACAATTTCATGATTTTGCAATTGATTTCTAAAAAGTAACATTTCTTACTTAGCAATTGCTTTTCTGGATAGACCAGTCCTTTAAGTATGTGCATAAATAATTTTTAAAAATCACTAATATTTACAAATCCTAATACAACAAAATAAAATACGTACAGATTAAAGTCTGCATACACAAATAATTTAATAATAAATCAAACTCCTCAACATAAGGCCAAAATATACAGCAGGAAGAAAATGTCTACCCAGTATCTAGTGGAGCTCACTAAATTGGTCTGTTCACCTGAATTTAGACTTTCGAGATGAATGCTAGAATTTTTTCACTACAAAATGAATTTCATCTTACTTCAAAACAGAAACTGAATACACTAGTGCAGATCTAGTGTGCTGCAATTCTGAAAACCAGAGAAACTAAACCGTTCAAAATGAGAAAAATTATAGGTGGTCAAACTCAGCTCTTGGGCAGGAAAGCATAAATCCCAATAATTGCAGAAAATGCAAAAACTTATTTTGTGGCTGAACTTGCAACAACAAGAAGGATTCTCAGAAAAGCTGATTTATTATTCTTGACTAAGCGTAAGAGCTCAAGCATGCAACCTCAGGAACATTTACCAACCCTGAACACAGAGCTCTTGAGGAAAACAGCTCCCATCTGAAAAATATTCAGGTTTATTGTGCTCGTGACCCATTAGTCACTCCAGTGGAGACACTTGGCAATTTCAGTTCTAGTTAGAGTTCCCTAAAATGTTCTCTGAAGACAAGCACACCTTAATAAGCTGTTTCTTCCTTGTTTTCTAGTTAAGTCTAATAAACTAGAATAAGACTGGAAAACTACCTCCAGAAATTGAACAAGCAGAGAGAAATTACCAGATTAGAGAAAATATTAAGCAAAAGTATATTAAAGGGAAAGACACAAATATTTTCTTTGTATTCTCATGGAACAGCAAATCCAAAATGGTCAATGAAATGGAAAGCAGAAGCTTATGCGTTTAAGGATAAGTCACAGCTCCCAGGTCCAAGATGCATAGCTTCACAATGTTTTTCAACTAAAATATTATTTTTCTTTAAATTTGAATACTACTTATGCAGCTAAGAGTGATTCTTCGTCAGTTATTCCATGCTACAAAGATTTTGTAAAATCAATGTTGGCAGAGATTAGTTAACTGACTCAAGTTCATGACTAATAAATTTATCGACTTCCACAATTGCAGACCCTTTAAAAGCTACCAATGTTTTTCCATGTTTAAGACCTAAAGATGCCAGGATAACAAGAACATTGCTCTGTTGAATGAATGCTAAGAAAACCACTTCCCCTTTCCTCCCGTTCCACTCCTCAAAAACAAACAACAACAAAAAAATCAGGAAGAGTTGACAGCTGGACTGGAGATAGCACACCATATGCATACTATTTATGAGGAGCAAGTTCTAGTAACTTCAACCTCCAAGTTCTAGGAAAAGGTCTTCCAAGCCATTTAGCACCACTTTTAAATTCCCTGTTGGCACAGTATGTTCAACACTGCAGAAACTGTAAGATGATTGACAATTGACGGTAACACAGTTAACAGTTGGACTTAAAGGTCTTTTCCAATGTTAATGATTCTATGAGCAGCAGGGACACTGTCCATACTGCCTTTACAGAAGAGCACAAGGGAATCAGGTCTGATCTGAAAAAATTCCACTCATTAAAACAGGGTTGGAATGGAATTGTCTCCACAGGAATTTAAAAGAACCCAACAAAAAAAATCCTAACAAGACAACCCAAGGGGAAAAAAAATCCCTAACATCAAAACCTCAAATTCCATCATCAGAATACACTCACTTCAAAACAATCCCAGCTGGCCACTGAGTTTGAGGCCCTCCTTCCACGACTATTCTAAAGAATTTGACTTCCTACTCTAAAGGATATCTGCAGAATTGTGACTTCTTCAGATCCCAGATCCTCTCTCAAAGCTTGGAGGTATCTGGACCTGTCAGTTGGATCTGGTCAAAACAGATGATCAAGACTCAATATTTATCATCTTCCCAAACACACCAAAGAAGACTTTTCTAAACATTTACAAAGTTGCCAAAAGTTTGAAAAAGTAATCTGTGGTTTTGTTTAAAAAAAACCCCCAACACACAAAACCAAAACAAAAACAGTTTTAAGCCTTGCAGGTGAAAATGATGCCTGCCTCTACATCTTTGCAGACCTATTTTTCTAGTGGTCTTGTGTTCTGATATTGCCTCATAGCAAAATGATGTATGGCTACCCCAAGTGCTAAGCAGCATTAGTGGTGTGACACAAGCTTTTATTTTTCCTTTTTTTTTTTTTTTTTTTTTTTAAATATATAAATCCGCATAAGCCTTATAGTTCTGCAGCAAGACAGATTTTAGCTCAATTTTCTCTTAGTTTTGTTTCCTACAGCTACATATAGTGCTTAAGACACTGGCAGACTCTTTGAAATGCCTATGTTCTTATCGTGCACAAATCCCAGGCATGGGCATGTGAAAATCCTCCCTCTCACTGCCATTTTCCTTGAAGCAGTAACTCTGGCCTTACTACTTCGAAGTACATAGGAAAATTATCTTAAGATCTACAAATAAAACATGGTCCACAAAGGGATAATCCAACCCTTCTGCTGGATAAAGCAAGGTCTATGGAGAAATGCGCAGCTAAATGTAATAAAACATGACACAGAAGAAAGTATTTAGGTTCTTCAGCTTTCCTTCTCGAAAAACTTCAGGGTGTAGACAAATGCCTCCTCTGGAAGCCACCTCAGCCCTTCCTTGGGGTTAGCTAGAAGAGTCAAGAACCCACTTGAAAGCAGCATGCTTTCTTCTTAAGGACAGAGCATATTGCTTCTACAGCATTCTGAATTCTGCTGTGGCAGACTAAAGAATCGAACTTAAAACCCAAACATTACACCTGGAAACACTCCTTACTATATTTTTTAAAAAAACTCCTTACTCCAAACTTAGAGGTACATACACCTAAACTTTAGACCCATTCTGAGGCACAAAGCTTTTCATCAGTCTGGATTAAAAAAAAATCCCAACAACAAAAAAGCAACCAACCAACCAAAAAACAAACACCAAAAAACCAAAAGCATGACAAAGCATCTTTAGTACAACCATGAAACCATTATATCACAGGATTTACATGAACACATGCCCAGGGGTAAGCAGGTTAGAACAATGATTAAGATACTCCAGGCAAATAACATGAATCTGTTTTAACAGCCCTGCAGTCTGAACCTCCAAATGCACCTCATTTAGGAACAACAAAATTTGAAGGAATGTGGAAGGAAACACAATCATTTTTGTTCTGCCTAAGGTAACTTACATTTTTAAAATGTGTAGTCAGAAGATGTCTGGCTCTGAATTTTGTATTCAGAGAGACAAAACAGTTGGAAACATCTGCATTAGAACTTGACATTTAGCACACTGCAATTTCAAATAAAGCCTTAAAATTACATTCTTCTGCATACTACTAAAAATACATGCCACCCACATCCACTGCTACGTTACAGTGATGATTTGATATGAACCATTTCCTTGGGATGGTACTTTCGCTTCTGTTGTTGTCCTGGGTTTTGGTGGCCACTCTGGATCAACCAGCAGTTCCTGAGCTAGGTGCATATACTTGGCTTTTGGTGCCTTCTCTCTACAACCAAACAGGGAAGAGAGGAAACAGACTCCACAGCGGTCCACAGCCTCCTGCAGAAGTGAACAGATTTGAAAATTAGATGACTGTAAGAAAAAAAACCCAACAAAAGAACAACAAAACAACATACCTAACAATACAGTAAATCACCAGAATAAAACCACTTCTTTCAGTCTCTAATTTACTATTTCATCATCACATTGGACCGGTAGTACAGAAACTCTTTCTTTTATGTCATCTCTTTTATACTATGGTAGTAATGACATTTAAAAAACTTTCAGAAAAAAAACAAGTATTTTGCATTATCCTAACATCTAAGACCACCAACAGCTTTTATGAATATTTTAGAATAGTTTCAATGATCACAGATAGAACACGCCACATTAAATGATTTTACTATTGGAGAATAAAAGCCTGGTCTAGAAAAAAAAAAAATTCCCAGAGTCTCAAAACACTTCTACAGCAGTGAATTTTCAAACTGAAGGCAGGCAGCCAGCCAAAAGTAGCAGAATTTAACTTGCTGACACTGTGAAACTCAAACACTGCAGATATTAATAGGTATTAAAAGAGACACAAATTACTGAATTTAAATCTTCCTTCCTATTTTTCCTCTCCTAATCTTACATATTTTAAACTTAGGTAGCTGGGGAAGAGAAACACCATTCCTCATTCTCAAGAGTGAATCCCTTATGTGTCTCAGAGAACACCTGAAGACTGCAGGGCTGGCATTTTAATGGAGATACACTTTATAGTTTTCATCACGCTAAATTTCTACCAATTGGTGAATATGAGTTTCTGTTCTTCAGTGAACATAAAACTGTCTTCAACATCCTCAAAAGGACAAATGTAAATTTGAAGTGAAATATAGTGCTGAGAAATAAATCACTGTAATTCTAATGATGAATTACATAATTACAATTATGTAATTCACATAAACATACAGCCAGACAAAAGTAATAAGCCAACAGGCTTAAGGTAAAGCTAGTTTTTATGGGATTCACATAGATTTTCTTCATGAACAGCAGAGAGGCAGACCAGAACAGAATTGATGGTCACCTGAATAATCTTTCAGTCTCCTAAACCATCTGATGTAGTAATAATGTACTTTCATTTGCCATCTTGTTTTGTTTCATTTTTACACGCTAACAATTATTGCTCTGATCTTGGACAGTGACCCAAAGCTCAAAATCAAATTAATTTTAATTGCTTCAAACAAATCAAGATGTTCCCAGTCCTAGCATGCTAATTTGTGACAGCACAAATAAAATTTGCTAATGGGCAACCTGTAGATAAAGCGAAAAAAGTCTTAAAAGCAACCCTCTAGGTTTGCTTTACAGTTCTTGTACACTGACTAAACTCTGTCACTAAGGAGAAAAATATAAACCTGGAAACCTTTACTTTTAATATTCTAGTTACAGAAATCTAATTCAAGCAGAATTAAGATAATGCAACAGATCATTAAGAGACAAAACTGAATCAATCCACATGCACTCAAAATGATGACAGCAAAATACTCGTCTCCAACCTGGGGTGGCTGGGGTATGGTGAGGCGATATTCTCCTTGTTTGTCTCGATTGAACACAACCTTCCAAAGGATCATATCAAGGAGGACATTCTGTGAGACATTACAGCGAGCAGGAAGAATTAAAGAAACTAATGATCATTCGTTGTTAGTGTGCATATTACAAATAAAACCTGAAATAGTGTGTTAGGCATAACTAATTCAGTGCCAAGCAAAACGGAGAGTTTGCACTACCTGTTGGTACTTATGTGGTAAACATTTTCATTCTTAAAGTGCTCGCACAAGGTTTAAGAATATGAACATGGACTTCAAATCAATAACAATGACCACAATTGCATCCATCGACATGGGTAAAAACCATAAAAATACACTCTTAATGTGTTTCAATACTCTAAAAAAACCTGTGAAACATCACAGACATGAGCATTTAGAGCAGTTTCCCCATAAACCATCTTTAACATTACAGTGTAATTCATGCTGGAGTTATGCTTTGTTTATAGTCTGTTTCAAACCAGTGACATTCCCAGAAAAGCTGCAAAGGGGTGGCAAAGCTGAGCCACCAGCAGGACTGAAGAAATTCAGTAGGCATCATCCCAGGGTTTAAAAGAAGGCAGAACTTGAACAGACTGTTCAGTACATTTGGTTATTCTCATACAGCTGCATGGGTGGACCCAAGAGCTTTGAGCAAATTTGACAACACAGGTGTGAACATGTACCTTCCATGGCCTTGAGCCTACAACTCTGATCCCAGGAGAGATTCCATTTCTAACGTCTGACTAATCTCTGCCAGTGAAAATGGGGAGCTGATTAGCCAGACTTTCATAATAGATTTTATAGTGCTTAAGATTCTCTAATATACCAGAATTTGACAGTGCTTTCATAAAGCATTTGCCAACAAATCTTCAGCTTGTTAGATATTCATTTTTGAAGCCTGTCTGGTTTAAGCATGTCTACGCCAGGCATCAGGGCTAAGGAGGAACAGCTGCTAGGATCTGCCTGTATTGTGCAATATTTTCTATCATCTGGTGGAAGGAATCTGCATGCTTTGTGAACCTAGTCTGGTACCCACATGGAAGGAGCAAAAGCTTTACAGAGCATTTCAGAAAACATGTCTGGGACAACCACAGTCAGAAACTATTTCTGTTGTAGAGGCAATGACAGAACCATATATGCTCGTAGCGTGACACAAAAGTGTCAAACTGGCAAGCATGACCAAAGAAGATAGATACAATCCTTCACATATCTCATGAGACACTTAAAGAGGCAATTACTAAGGGATTAGTCTCAGCAGAACAAACTCTACAAGATATATATATATTTATATATATATATACACACATACAAAGTAGCTTGCTAAAAGATGGAAGGAGATGCCACCAGTGGCCTCTCCCAGATACTCAGAATATGGTCTGTAGTACCCAGGTAAGTGTGTAGTGAAAAGTGTAGGAAGAAGAAAATCCAGCCAGGCACACAGGGAGAGAAAGACATTGAGCTATACTGGAAGTGAAGGAACAAAATAGCCTGCAATTTCTACACAACATAAAGGACCCAGTAAGTTGGCACAACATGAAAAGTCCCCAGGGAGCCTAGAGTAACACTGCTGGAATTGAGCAAATGCAGTTCAAGAGGTGGGCTGAAGCCATGGAAGACAAGTGTGCACCATAAAACAAGGTTTGGGATTGAAGGATCACTAGACAACACTTCTGTTAGACTTGTACAGTAAGACAGCTCATCTGGCTAAACAAAGCACTCCACGAACAGTCCAAGTGGAAGAAACTGGTTTTAAGACAAAGTGTAACAGCCCAAAGACTTCATGTTGAGAAAACTCTAAGTAATTCTAACTTCAGTAAAATAAAGTACAGGCAAGAAGATAAATAGGCAAGTCTGTGCAAAAAGGGAATGTGACAAATGACCCCAGAAGTTCTGGTAATGAATTAAGTGATTAAAGTGTTGAAAGATGCTAACCCAGACCTGCATAGGAAAAAGTGGGATGGGGTTTGAAATACTGTGTGAAAACAAATGCTCTGTAATAATTATATTGCTTCAGGTGATGCTTAGGAGAAATTCACAAGTTTACAGATTGATGTGGCAACCAACAAAGTGAGTGGAACTTTAAGAACATTTATTTAAACCACAGAAGAATGGTTTGTCCTCAAAAGGCACATGCTGGTACATGGATTCATATGCTGTACAGCCTTTCTACTGGAGCCCTTACAGTTCCAGAACAGAAACAGCACTAGGTTATATTAAAGTTAGAAAGATCACCTAGAAAACAAAGGAATTTTTCAGCAGAAGGTAAGTTTATTTCCCTCAGTAATATTTATCACTGGACTGAAAATTGAAATTGAATAGGAAAAAATATTTCTATCTAGGAGGCTTTTCCTACATTCATCAGAACACAGAAAAAGACACGCTTCTGCAGCTTCAGAATAACTATTTTGTTTCAATGGTAAGGACAGCACTATACATAAAATTTACCTTTACAAAAATAAAAAGGAGGCCAAGAAAAACCCAAACCTATTCAGAGTTTACTACTAAAAAAAATGGAAGAACTAAAAGGCATAAAGGAAAACATCACAAGCAGGGTTAGAGTAGCTATAGGATAATGCAAGAAAGGCAAAGGTGCTTTAGGAGTGGATAAACTTGTTAACAAGAAAAAGGTCACAGAAATTAATATCTACTGCCATGTTTTGGAAAAGGCAAATTGTCACCTGCCACATGAAAACACTGAGAAACATGTTCCAGTAGGCAGCAACATCATAGTATATATTGCAAATTCTATTTGGAACAACATTCCAAACATAAAGCTTTGATAATTTTGATTCAAGTATCCAAAAAAACCTGTTTGATTTAACAAATAAAAGGGAAAAAAATGTGTCAATTGGAAAGACTGTTAATGCTCTAGTACTCTTCAAAGGCCAAAATGGTATGATCCAAGCAAATGTTATGATTGTTACCTTGATAGCAATCCCTCACACAGTAATGGAAATACTGACTAGAAACTACAGAAAATGTTGTTCAATAAAAATAGGTAATTGTAGAGTGCAGCACTGGGTAATGTTGGAAGGCCTTGTCATCTTGCAGGGAAAAAAGTGACTAATGATTGCAACTAAAACCCAAACATATTCGGGTTGGAAATGACACATCAGTGTAACAGAGAGAAGACCTAAATGGAGGAATAAATGACTGACTGTGAGTTCAGACTTCTCCTGGAAGATTTCTGTCAAACTTTGATTCTTGGAAACAATAGTGGGGTCCCAGATGAAGGGTAGAGCACGTTTCTGCACAAATTAACTCTGGACTGCCTTACAGCAGAAGAGGTCAAAATCCAGAGTGACTGGCTTTGGACAAGCTCAGGGATGGAAAAAGCAGATCTGCATATGAACATCTCTACTTCTGGATTATGATCATATGAGACAAAGAAGTTACACAGATCTGATTATGAATAATAAACTATGTGTATGATATAAACAAATGAAGGTGGGTTCCCCTAAGGATTTTATGTAAATCTTTGGTATGCTATTGTTATGAAGTAACACTGCAAATAAATATGGAATATTTTTCTATGAAACAGTTCAACTCTTAAGTCTTTCAACACCCTCCTTTTTTTTTTTTAATTAACAAAAAAAGGTTTAAAAATGATGCTTTTAACACAGAAAACCTTGACAGTTTAAATCTAGCCCACAAGGCTACTTCTAGAAATAGACATGTAAAAAGAAAGCAGCAGCCACTTACACTGGCATATGTGAAGAGAGATCTTCTAAACAAAAGACAAACATGCACCCTAGAAAAAGGAAACCCTTAACAGAGAACTGTTTTTTTTTTCCATCTGAATTTCTTACCTCCATCAGCACGGATACAAATGCATTGATGATAACCAAGACAAGAATTTTCAGGCGCCACTCATATGGCACACACACAAGCTGTGAAAAGAAGTTGCCAGAGGTTAGTAAATCACATCAAGTAAATACACATTCACGACAGAATCAGAGTTATAAATTCTGCCTTCCCCACCCTGTGATGTGAAATTAGAGCACTAAAGGGGTCACGCTTGCCCCAAAGGCAGCCAATCAGTTATCCCAGGCAGCAGACACACCAGATTATCTGCTGACTCTTACCTCAAGAAATGTGTCAATACATTCTACAGGATGCAACATGATGAAAAATATGAAGACATAAAGAACTATCACAGATATAACAAACAGAACTGTAAGAGAAGAAAAAAAAAATATTTTCATTAGACCAAGTCACAATCAGAGTTCTAAACAGCTTTTCCATGTATCATGGGTTCGCTGCTTCCTGGAAATAACCTCTTTTCTCCCTCTAAACACCTTCCAGGCAAATTTTGGCAATATACTAATTGTGCTGATAGCCATAAAGAGGTACAAGGCCTGACTCTCTCACTGGCTCACCTGTGCAGCTGAAACACATATAGCCATATATTTCTAAACACAAAGCAAGTGTTAACACAAATTCCTCTGTACGGTTTAGTATTTCTGTATTTCTGGCTCTGATTATCAGAGGATACTTGCATTATGTTCTCCCAGCAACACTACTGCTGCTGAAGTGGCACAAAAGAATTGTAAACAAGTGCACAGTCACTTGAGAGTTTTATTTGGAACTGTAGATACTCAGAAAGGACTTACAGTTTTTGTAGGACGGTTGTCTAAAGGGCTTTCCTTTAGAAAAGACAATTGCCACTATGAGGTACTGAAAGCTGGATATAAAAAACAAAGTTGTGTTTTCGTAATTTTGAATGTAATGTTCATCATGAAGAGTCTCATTCCCATGGTGTGCAGAGCTGGTGTTCGTGATGTCCCATACATTACATGCACTACAATATAAAAAAAATTAAATACTGAGTTGTGGAGAAGATGCAAACAAGGTCTACTTGTTCACAAAAGTCATAACAGAACAAATTGCAGCAGCAGTAAAAGAGCCTATCCCTGAGAACACAGTATAGGTAATAAGACTCAAAAATGTGGCAGGGAGGTAGAGATTTTTGTGAATTCAGAGCTTCGAGTTCTTCTATGCTGCCAGCTTGTAAATTTGCTACATGAACTGCCTAGAACTATCACTAGATAGACTTTGAAGACAGGTAAGAAAATAATGCAATCTAAAAAAAAAAAGATTAAAACACCTCTTTATTTTAAGCAATACGAATTTGATTTACTGTAGTTCTAACAGGAAAACAAAGCTTTTTAACATAAAAGAGTTAAAATAGATCTGAAACATTAATTTCAAATTTCTACCTCTATTGTCCCAAAATTGAGCAGCCTTTAGATCCTGCTGGCTGGCCACAGGGTAACTCTCATGTATTAGCATGCTTTCCACAAAAAAAATCAGCAGATTAACAAGCCGCCACACAGAAACTTTATTTACAAAGTTCCCAAAGTGGGTCAAGGGAGAGCAACTATTGCTTACAGCTTTCCAACCACTACTGCATCCTGAAACACTTACTCAGAGTCTGCTGTCCAAGGTTCATACCAGGACTGCTGTCTGACCCAAAAGAACCCAGTGATTTGGAAAGCAAAGCAGATGATGATCTGAGACAAAACGGAACACAGAAGTGGACCTGAGATAAGACCTGTGGGAGGCCTTCGCGCAACCAGCTCTGTCCAAGCAGGGTTCAGACTCACTGCAAAGAGAATGAAAAACAAATGACGCATTACATCATTATGGTTTTCAAGAGTTACCCTGTTCACATTTCATGGAATTAGAATGGTTTGCTCATGACATCACTTCAAAAATTAGTCCAGAACTGCAAATGTGAAACCACCTTGAAAAGATTATACAACCTCAGAATAATGCCACAGTGCCTTCTACAGGCTGGTTCCCCAACAGCACAGCAGAGCAGGGGACAACAGCAGCCATAAGACACCAGGAATTAGTAGTGTCTGGCTGAATTCCCTTTGCCTGGCATAAGAACAGCTTTGCCTCCTCACTTTTGGACTGCCGGTGCTTCAAAAAACAGGTTTCTGTTAAACTTGAAAGTGGGATTCTACTGTCAGCCAGTGATCTGAGTGCTAGGTTCATACATGGAATCAAATGCTGCACTATGCAATACTTTGAGTATAATGTTTTGTGGACAAAAGTTCAACAAAAAATGCAAGAAATCAAAACATTTGAGAAAGATGATATTGGCACAACACCCAGTTTTATTCCAAACACAGCTTCATCATATCAGTAAAGATTTATGACTTCCTGCATAGTGAAGAACTACTTTGTTAAGATCATACCCAGAACCTGCTTCTTGGATGAGAGCATTTCACAAATTTCAGGTGAATCTAATTCAGTACATAGTGGTGGTCTGGATTTTTTTTAATGCACATACTGCAGTAGTCAGAATATCTTCACTGTGTGTCACAGTACTTACTCCAAACAACATGTAATTAGATATGAAAGTAAATCTGACTAAGCAAAAACTGCTTCAGAGAAGTCAGCAATGGTAATTCAGAACAATACTTACTAGTGAAGACAACCACCAAAATGATTGCCAAATCAATGAAGAGAAACTGAAAATCTCCCAAATTGCTCAGGATCTAGAGAGAAATCACAACTAAAATATTGGTAATTGCTTCACACCAAGACAAATTTACAGTGAACTCTTATGGTCTTAATTCTTTAAATTTCACTCTATAAACAAGATAGTCTCCTGACAAACTGGCTTCCTTTACCTGCAGGAGCCCTGAATACTCCACAATTTACAGAACAATTCCTGAAGTACCAAGGTATGAAACAATTTCCTTTTCAAGATGCAAAAGTTGTATGTAATTGCAATTTGTTTGTAATCAAACTCATATTAGTGAATCTTACATCCCGATGAACTGATAACTTAGGCTCACAGTTCTCTAAACACCGTAATACTACTATGTAGTCAAGCAGCTGTCAAAATTTCCACCTCAAAGGTCCTTTAATATTCTGTACCTTTAACTTACCAAGAATACAAATTGAAATACAGGATTTCTACCACATGCCATATTCTGAATCCAATCGTATTAACAGGAAAGACTCCATTTTGCTTTTCTCCTCCCTCCTAATTCAATATTTGCAGTTTCTTTTCTACATATATACTAACATGTACCTTGTACAGTTAATACAAACATCCCCACCCCCCCAAATGCTAGCAATACTTCAGTCTGAAACAAAGATAGTTTTAGAATGCATGTGTTGTACTCAAAAGACTTGCAACAATTTGTATTAAGTATCTATCAATTTCAAATCCCTGAATTATGCTGACACTACCAAAGCACTTAGAGAATACTTACAGAATACAGCAGAGTAACACTGATGTACTGGATAATGCTGTATAATGCCATGAATTTAAATACACAGAAGGAAGTCATTAAAGCAGCACGGCCTTCTCTGTCAAAACAGATGCAATCATGTAACTACAAAGCTTTCTGTACAAGCAGTTAAGTTCTGTCCAGCAAAACATTAGCTCCATTAAACACACCAGCAAACCCTTTGAGAGACATTAGGCTGCAGAAATACAGAGAAATAGGAGTCAGAACAGAACACTTCCATCAACTTCAAAGTTGTGAGCATGCCTTCTGAACTGAGCCACCACCTTACTCCAGTCTTCTTTGGACTTCCCACGGTTTTCCAATGGATGTTTTAAAATGAAGGTTTGTGTGCAAAAGCATTTATGAAGCATTAGTTCACCACACAGATTGAATGAACATGCAGCCGGCCACAGAGTTGCTGACTTCAGAAATGTTTCTGATAATGCATTACTTCATTAGTTCCACACAGACTTCTACATTTTTCTTTTGCTGACCTTTATCAAAGATCATTATCTAACTTCCAATTTCAGAGTCAGAAATTGGTCAAACTCTACTTGGAAAATTTGTCTTCTATTTTGTACGGTGCTGAGCAACTATCTGAAAAAGTTCCTGCTGCAATTACATACAGCCTGTATGGAAACTAGCATAGTTACTAAGATATAAAACTGAAGATCAATGTGTAGAAGCTCACTCATGCTCTGAAAAATTAACTTTACATAAACAAAGGAATTTGTAACAAAATATTAAATCGTGCTATGCCAAGCCTTTGAGTGCTTTCAGTCAAGAAACAGAACCACTTAAATTGTGTGGCTTGTTCTTTAATTCAAACTAGCCTCCTACAACATCAAACATATACTAATCTAGGGTATGCAAAACAAGTTACACAGACAGATTTAATTTCACAGTCAGTGGTACTACCTGATCAGTTTTGGCACGCAGGAAATACTGGGTGTCCTGGAAGTGAATGGTGATGCCACAGAAGCCTCAAGTTCAGACAGAGATATACCACCATGTGCCCTCTTTAGAGCCTGTCAGTTAACATTGAAATAGAGACCAGTTTAAAACTTGGTTCCAGCTGTATGACTTAACAGAACAGTTCTGTATGGAAAATAAAAATATACTTACACCACAGTCATTTGCTCCATCTCCACACATGCCCACATAGTAACTACAAAAATCAAACACAAGTCAGCATTCCCTAAGCATGGTACATTAAGCTTATTCCATTAAATACTTCTATATTATTTTGAGTTATTCGGGGTTTGTATAACAATACGTGACATTAATGCTGAAAGCAATTGCTGTTGCCATTATAAATACAGGGAAGTAGACAGAAAAGGAACACGACTGTGGTAGGTCAGTCAAACCAATAATGGCTTATTTAGCTCTCCAGCATCCCAAGGTGGTCTAAAGCATTTTTGCTCTAGGCAAAGGCACTTCAGCACTATTTTGTAGAACTGCAAGGCCCAACACCAACACAGTCATACACTGAGCAATGAGAACAGAAGTCATCCTGATAATACTTTTGGAATACACAGAAGACATTTGAAGGGTTCGTTTATTAAACTAAGCAACAACATTTATAAAATATGTTAGTCAGTCTAGGCACATATTCCTCATTTAAAACTTCATGAAAAGTCTGAAACTTTTCGAACTAGCCAGCAGGTGGTACTATCATTCCTGCTCAGCTAACAGCACAAGCAAGTTCTACAAGCCCAGCCTTTTCCTTCTGGCAGAACAGCTAGCAGCATGCACAGCTTCTGTCTCCTACCACACCAAACACTGTCAAGCCTCCTCTTTTCTATGCTTAAGCAAATACTTACTCTACATTTTGCAAAGCTTCCACCAACTGAGTTTTCTGATCAGGTGCCATGCGAGCAAACACAGTGCCGTGTAACACAAGCTGGAAGACAGAAGATTTCTTAACTCTCACAGGGCAAAGTCTGTTCACCACCAAAAGTGCCCACACTCAAATAAAATGCTCACCTTGGGTACCAGGTCCTGAAAATGCTCCAAAATCACTGCAAATGACTTCCCATTCATTGCAAAATGGTATTTTGTCATCTGGAGATCCTCAAGGCTTTCATGAACCAATTTAACTGGAATATCCTATCAAAAGTAGTTTAACATTCTATCTGTAATGTATTTACACAGATACCTTGTCATTTCAAACTATTACTTAGGAGTATTCCTCCATACAAAAGGAGGTTTCTAAGAATGTTACTTGAAAGAAAACCCCATACAATGAAAATATGCATTTAGTAATAATAAAATGTGGCTTAATGCTTTAACTACAAAGCAGATAGAGCAATGTTAACAGATTGAAATGTTGGGAAAAAAACCCCATCTCCTGCACAAATAAAATGTCAAATGTCATATCACAGTTGAAAAACTACCTCCTCCAGCTGCTTTACTACTTTATGGTATTTGAAGATCTGAAAGTTAACTTGCACATCATTCTGATTTGACACTTAACAACAGATTTACTATTTAATGGAAGAACAAAAAGAATTTCAACAGTAAAACTAACTGCTTACACTCTTAACGGCAAAATAATGGTCATATTACCTCTGAGTTTATGGTTGGTGATGAACTAGTGCATTTTGTGAGGGTATCTGCATAATGCCAGTTGATCCTGGCAGCCTGCCCATCCTTTGGAGGTAGTGCTTCAGCAATAATGACCTTATCCTGAGGTAGAATCATTCCACAGTCTCTGGCCACAGAGATAGCAGTTAACATGTTATCCCCTGTTAAACAATTGCAATCACAAGGGTTTCAGTTGGAAAAGAATCAATATCATACTCTGATATTCCATGTAAGAGAAATGCTAACAAAGCCAGTTTAGAACTAGGGGCAGAACTGCCTAATGTACCATCATCTATGAGGGACAACCTCAGGACAAACCAAGCCTACAGACAACATTCAAAGCCCAGCCCAGCAAACCCCTCTCCTAGAAACTCTGTGTTGCTTTGAACCCTAACAACCTCCTACCAATCAAATCTCAGTATATGTGGAATCAGGCAGAAAACAAGTGAACACTAAAAATACTCCTTTTTTAACCACAATCACAGAACATGCAAACACCGAGCTGTATGGCTAGCCTAGCAAAATATTCCAAAGCTGCAATGCCTGTGATTCAAACAGCAAATACAAAAATTACATGGAAAACACTTGATCGAAGATACTCAGCATGTTATGGGGACATCAGTCATTCTTCCCCAAAAAGTCTAATACAAAGTGACTTTCATTATATAAATCAAAATGGTAGGGACTATCAGGACATCTAGTCCGGCCTCCTGCTCAAAGGAGGGTCAATAAGAAAGTTAGACCAGGACTTTCATTCAGTCTGATCTGGAAGATATCTAAGGGGTTTTATGCTTCAATTCAGTACAAAGTAGCTTGTGCATGGCACTAGGGAGAGGAAGCTACAAAGAAGAATTAAAGCCTCTTCTGGTTTCTGATCTCTGACTTACCAAAGCAACTTGCACAAGTTTCTAAACTTCCCTCTTTCTATAAACACAGTGTAATCCCAGCCTACTAACAGTAAAATTTTACTTCATATACTATCATTAAAACAAGACCAAAAAGTGATGTGTTTTTCTGTTTTGAGTATGAATATTTACGTGCTAACCTGTAACCATGACAGTGCGAATGTTGGCTTTATGCAAATCTTCAAGTACAGCAGGAGTTTCTTGCTTTAACTTGTTTTGCATTATAATTAACCCCATAAAATCCATGTTGCTTTCAACAGCATCTCTAATAAAAAGGAGACAAGGAAGTGAACACTGAAGAATTATAATCATTAGATATAGCTTTAAAAGTCTGATTTTCTGCTTATCAAAGAGAAATGTGTATTTTTAACCATGTGAATAATTTGCTTTATAAAAAATGACCTGAGAGACATCATCAGAGTAATTTATACTTACTCCCCTTGTTTTAGTAGAAAACCAGTATGAGAAAATGTTTCTTCCTCTCAAGCATAATTTTTCAGTTTTTTATACAAGAACTCTTTCTAATGGAAATTACAGTCTCAAAAAGGCTGTATTATTGATAGAAAACATGCTCTGCAGCTAACTGCATTGACAGATAAATTTTAAGATATGTTTAGAGTTCACTTCTCTATTTTCTGAATTAGCTGAACCTTCTTAAGATAAAAGCTACCAAATTATGTTACCAAGGCTAGTAAGAGTAATAGACGCTAGTTAATTAACTAAAGAAACTAATTAACCTTGGTTTACATCAAAAATTCAGTGTATTTACAGGTCTTGGGTATTCTACTGCAGGTTTTTCATCCCTGAAATTGGAAAACCCATTTCCCTGCTTTGTGCGTGTGGCTTTGCAAAATATTCACCTTGTACACAGAGCTGACACAAACGAACTGAGTCAATGATGGCATTTTCATAGCTATGCCAGACTTTCAAACACTGTGGGAAAGATAGCATTATCCACAAAACTAGGACCAGCTGAAAAACAATTAACAGGAAATACTACCCTTTGAAGGAAGAGACCTTTCTACCTTCCAAATCTTTCTAACAAGCTCTGCAGTGAGAAAATGAACATGCTGACTTTAGGAGATGAAGAAACTGCATCAAATGTGCACCGGAGAGTTTCCACTGCATGTCCTTATCTTTAGTAGACATGGATGATATAAGTCTGCGCAAGTGATGAAGAAATCAGATGATTTTCTGCCATCACAGTGTAAATTAAACACCATAAAATAATATTACAGTTAATTTCCAGCTTAAAGATGATCCTCTGAATTCACTTCATTGCAGAAAACACTGATTTATCTTAAATATCTATGTATTGTCCAGGGCACAACTACAAGATGCACAGAACTACATATGTCAAGACAGAAGAAAGCTAAAGAAGAGTAGTTGAATCAAACAAAAATACACATTACATATTAATTCAAAGCATGCAGCTTTTCACGCTTACCTATTAATAGTCTGGACTTTGTGCCACGTAAGCTTAGACTCCAACTTTCTGTGAGCAAGAGCAATAACTCGGAAGCCCTGCTTAGTGTATTCTTCCAGGACACGCTCAAAGTCAACAGGAACTTCAAAAAAGGTCAAGTTTAGAGTTATTAAAATATTCATATTACAGCTGAGCTACACAAGAAATCAAAATAGTTTGTTCCTTTACCTGTTTCCTGCTTACACAAGCTGGCAATCACTTCCGGGGCACCTTTCATATAAGCATCCATTCTCTTCTCCCCTAGAACTTTCACTATTACACACATTCGCTGCAAAACTGAGGAAAACGGGAACTGGCGCACAATTCCAATTTCATAACCAGTCTGTGTCATACAGGAAGGAAGGAAAAGAGTTACATCCACATACATTCTACCAAAACTAGGTGGATGCTTAATTGAAAAAGGATACTTACTGAAAGCTCAAACAATTCCTAAAAAAAAAAGAAAAAAATGCATTCATGGTAAATATGAATTTTTAGGTGTTTCTTCAGCTACAAACTATTTCAACATAGATCAGTAAATGAATCTGCACAGCATTCTTGATATCAAGTGACATTGTAATTTCAGTGTATGTCATAAAAGCTGAATATAAATATACTGCATCTTTTTAGTATCCTTTACTTTCAGTGTGATGTCATGTAACTTTAGAGATTGAATTATTGATTAGAATTTGCAAGACCTCTCACAGTCCAACCTGTTTAGCCTGTGTAAATGACTTAAGTACTGCAGTGTTTCAGAATGAGGCCATGATTAGTAGTATATCCCCGAAATTTCATGCAATAAGTTTCAAGAACATTCACATGTCAACTACTGCACAGTAATTACTACTGCACATGTACACAGAGTACTGAACAAAAGAAAAGATGCTTCTATCTACTACATAATACAACTCATACAGATGAACTGACTTCCTTCCACTATCCTGCTCTGTAATAATCTGGACACAGAGTCACATGCTTGAATTTCCCTTCCTGAACTATTAAAAATCACTTCAAAATACAAGCAGAACAAACTTTTAAATCTGTCAAGTACATTTCGTCTTTAACTCAGCACTTGATAGATCTCTAAGGCACAGCAGTGGCAAGAATTCCATGCCCTGCGGTGACATTAACAAATGATTGTTTGAACTGAAACCGCAAGATGAGCACACCTAAGGCACTTCATTAGCACTTCATTAGCATCATTTGGCAATGATACTAATATCAAAAGACGTAAGCTCAAAACCAAAAAACATTATTATACTTTATAAGCAGTTCATAAGCCAGTAATGCTGACACTTAGTTTGCTCACCTCGAAAGTAGCATACACTGAACCACTGCCCTCAACAAAGGTTTAAACATATTTCTTTTGTCTTTGCCACCAACACCCACACAGTTCTGATGCCATTTCAAATTCATCAGCCAGAACCACAGCATACAGCAAAATGTTATCTGCTTAACTTTGACTCAAAGCAATTGTTTTGAATTTTTATACCATTTCTTGATCTGTTGCTTGCTTGGATTCTGGGGAAAGTTGTTTTGAAGGTCGAACCACTGTCGGCATGATTTGATTATGAAGGGCTGTTTCCTCTTCAGTTGCTTCTTCTAAAATCTGTATTAAAAAAAAATTTAAAAAGCTAGTAATTTACATATTCATTAACTTTTTACTTTCTTGTAATGCAATTTTTAGGGGAAAAAATGGCACTTACCCATCCAATTGCTTCAAACATCTTCAAATCAAGTGGATCTCCAGAAAGTACCCCGTCAATTTTTGTAAGGGAATGACAAGTTGCCATGCAAGCAACAAACTCCGACTTCTGCAAGCTCTCACTGCAAGCCCTGTCTTCCGGCAGAAGGAAACTGAAACAATGAAGTAATAATATACTCAGCACTGTAATTATTTATTATGAGCCAATTCAAAAGGTTTGTTTAGATTAACAGAAGAAAATTGACTGCACAAGTCCCTTTCACTTGTATTTTCACACATCACAGAAAACAAATTAAGACTCTGGGCTGGAATCTTCAGAACCATCACAATTTCTTCCTCCTTCAAACACCGTGTTCATTCACTGTCTAGTTTGATCCTTCAAGAAAAGGCCTCTTATCACTTTGTATTTAACTCAATTAGCTAAACTAATTCATTTTAGCAGCCAAAGAGTCATCACTTAGGACAGGATTAAGGAAACATGCAACAGCTGAATTGCAACAGTTTTGCAGTGTGAACCAAATGAGGCATCAGACATGCTTTTAACAAATTCCACTTCAGCTTTGTAAGGGAGTTGTAACTTGAATTACACGTAAACCATAGTTTCAGTGACATTCCTGCAGCTCATTACAGAAACATACACACAGATGAGCTCACACTGAATTTTCTATTCTATTCTGCTGAAGCTGTTACAGCACGACTATCACATTTGCTCTCAGCTCATCCTTACCGAGCATTTTCCACCCGTTGAATTCCCCAAAGATCCAAGCCATCCTCAGTGAGTGTGCCAGTCTGCAAAATAGACCAATGGGTATGGCAAGAAGAAAAAGACTTCAGAAACAAGTTATCCTCAGGTAAAGCAAAAACTGACAGCTATTTAACCAAATTACATCTGACCAATATATATTCTTCCGTATTCTCTTACAAATCAAGACTTCAGGACAGGAAACACAGTATCTCCCTTGCTTTTTGCTAGTAACTAAGTTCCAAATCCGTTAATTAACTTGAATAACATTCAAGGCAATCATTCCCCTTACCAGAGACAGGACAAATGAAACAGACCCTTAAAATCCAAAGATCAAAGCTCAACATCTCCATATTCAGGGACTGGGGAAAATGAAAAATAGGTACTAAACCCTTAGCACTACTTTCTTACATAGCTAAAACAGTAGCTTGAATATATTTACAAGGGAAACAAATAATAAATTTAGTGTGGGTACTTATTATTTGTGATAAAATCTAAGAAGGAAAACAAATTTTATCTAGGAAATAGCAAAAAGGAAAGCATTCTGGCTAGCAGCAATACTGTCTTTCATTCATGTTTTTGTTAAGGAATAGTAACAAAATATGCCAGCTTGGCTTTTCATTAAAATGAATGAAAATAAGAAACAAGTTTGCCTTCCCACCTCAATTTTTTAGCAGACTGTGTACTATATAAAGCTCTTAATAAACCTCAGCTCTCACATTTCTGGGGCGTCAGCAGTAAGTTGGAACTTCTAAGTCTTGAGATAAGAAAGCAGCTCTATTGTAACAACTTTTTAGAGGAAAAGTAAATTAAAAGTGTTAACAGATGGTAAACACTGAATATCTGGAAGTTAAGAGATAAAACATGACCTAACTCACATGAAAAGTAATGAATTTTCCTTTTTTTCCTATATAAATTCCCATTTATAAGACAACACCCCTCCAGGTGACAAAGTTCCAAAGTTTACCTAACCTTATCAAAACACACAAGATTCAGCTGGCCACAAATATTTATCCTTTGTGGGCTGATGCAGAAGATGCCAATTTTCTTCAGCCTTCTTTGTGCATACACAATGCCAGCAGTCATGGCAGCAGGGAGTGCTGGAGGCACCGTGATAGTGATAATGTCAAGAGACTCAATGATGATGGTATGAGCTGGAACCTGCAATAAAGATTAGAATTAATGAACAAAAACTCACTGCTTAAAAGATGCACTATCCCACTGAAGTGTTACAAAGAGCAAAACCCATACATTGCTTTCCCACCAGTACAGCATGTTCTGGATTGCCCAGAAATTTAGCACAATCTTCATCGACCATCAGCAACCACAATAAGCCAGTCCTAAATTATCTACAACCCATAAATTCAAATTTTCACTTTTCCCCCGGAAAATATATTACTTTAAAACAGTAACCAAATAATGTAAAACTTGAGAGGGATAAAAAAAACAAACCAAACAAAAAAACTCTTAGTTAACAGGTTATCAGTTATCAATGTCTTGACAAGGATTTTTTTTTGCCTGCAGAATGCTTTAAATGTGCTGTATTCTATTTCTTCCAACTGAATAACAGTCAGACGACAATCTTACAAACAACAAAGATAAAAACCTAGTAATTTGGTCAAGAGAAATCAAGGCAAACTCAAATTTCTTGGTAATGTATACAAGTTCTGCATTTGTGCTGAATTTTTCTCTCAGTAACCTTATGTTTCTCATTCCATTGATACAAAATAAAGCAAAGACATTTTCACTTAAATAGTTTCTCTTCATCTGAAATGTGTTGAAAGTCATGCCCAACCCTTTTCTAATGAAGCAGTTCTGGACCAGAACTTAAAACATACCTCATTTAAGATGCTATTGACAACTGTGTAAAGAAACCCAATGCCTGCCACCACCACCAGAGACAGGAGAAACAAATAGGCATCTCTGTAGAGCTTAAAATCAGTTGGCTTTGGATATAGTATTGAACGAACAAGCTGTCCTTTAGCAGTACTAAAGCCTAGAAATAAAAATAAGTTATTAAAAGTATAAACAAGAACAAAGCTACTCAAATATATAAAAAACTTCAATAAAACCCTTAAGCTACTAATTTCATTAAGACCGTTTCTCAATAGCCAGTAACAAATGTTTTGCAATACTGCAATTAAGGTGCTTCAAAAATGTACGTGCACATCATACTAAATGCCTCTCTCCTATGGCAAGGACATGCAGAAGATGCAAGCAAACCCTACTTCTGCAGCAGCAGTAAACCCTCACAACAGTATGGCCTGCAAGTTTGTTGTACTGCATTTTGTCCCTCACAGTGCAGAGATTGTGGGAATATTTATTGCGTAATTAAGCCAGCCCTTGCAAAAAGAAAATGAAGCTATTCATGGAGTCCAACATTACATACCAAAATGGTAAATCTCTGTAGGCTCCCTTGACAGCCACAATGAAAAAGTCAGAAAAAACGTGTACTGCAGAATGTCATCTTTTGGAGATATCCACCTCTTGAACACATTTTGACATCTAAACTAGGTGACTACCCTTCTAAGGGGCTTCCAGTCAAACAACCAACAAATACCCCAAGATCCTCCTTGAACCTTTCTTCAAACATGTGAAGAAGCCAATGCCAGTGCCCAATTTTGTATGCCTAAAACATTTTCTATCTGCTTAGACTGCAAAGTCTATTACTACAACCTCAACATAAATGTCAGGTCTTCTGGCTCTAGTGACAACTCCGTAACAGCTACTCAGCCTGCAAGCCACCACAGCAAACACCGAGCTCTCCACCCTGATGTATGGCATGCAAGATTCTACCAAAACAAAGCATCTACTGCATCAGTCTTAAAGTAGATGAGCTCATCGCATGAGGAACAAGGCATAAAGCCTCCAGGCTTTATATCTACTACTGCAAAATAAAAAACATGGGTTTGTTCAGAGAAGTTCAGCATGTCTGTACGTACTTGAGGATTTACTCATGAATACTTTGTAATTCAACATAGAAGTCTACAAAAAAATCAGAACTACTTTCAATTTTTTTAATGGTTTTGCAGGAGGTTCTGCAGTGACATAGGCTACAACACGTAAGGGTAAAACAGTAAATGCAAACCTCATTTGGTGTCACTGAGAACATGTGGGACACACTCTCCAGATCATCTGGTTCCATTATTGTTTTAAGGCATTTATAAGATTATTTGGAGTGTATTCCTCCATCTAAGCTTAACAATATCAGTCACTTGACAAACCCACCTACAAAAGTGAGTAGTACATTGCCAAGTGATAAACTTCACAATCTGTACCTGTTCTCACTACCAGAGCCTTGACCAGCTCTCCCGTATAGAACCGGGTCTGAATGACGTTGGTTCCACAGAACAGGGTGTGCCGTCTGTGCACCTCGGGACTGTACAGCTCATCTCCCTTTGCCTTCGGATATTCTGCAGGATTCGGCAGATTGATCTTTGTGACAGGAACACTTTCACCTTAAACAGAAGAAGAGTTTCTAAGCAAGATCAAAGGACATCTTTTCCCTCACAATTACAAGTAGAACAATAAAATCTCACTTCACCAGCACAGAGGCAGACTTATGGAAGAAGTAATCTTCCTTTCAGCATGTTATTAGGTAGTCTTTCACCTATTAGCCTCAGCTCACTAGATTCTTCACTTAAATGCTATTTAACTGCATTCCTTATTCACCAATACAGCTTTTGTGCCTCTTACTTCAAATCACACTGGTGTAAAACACTGTTTATTGAAAGTAAATAGGACAAGCTTCTTTCTCTGGCTGAAAAGTATCACCCCATCTTTTCTCAGAAAAATTAGAAGATGAAGAAAATTATTCTCAGCTCCTTTGGTGACTGAGCACACTCAAGCTAGGTTTGCAATCAATTTTTATCAGTTGCTAGAAGCAGCAAGAAGCTCAAGTGTATTTAAAAAAAAGGAACATGATGAAACTCACAATCTCTGAACTTAATTTTCTAAAGGCAATCAATTTGGGCAGATTATCATAAGAATATGAAAAAGTCCATCCTAGTCACTGAAGCTGTCCTTCAAATACTTCAGGTCCCTCATTTCAGAGTATGCAGGCATGAGATAATAAATTCATGGTTGTAAATACAGTAGAACATTCTATTCACTACCTTCGTTCTTGGAAGAAGCTAAAAAGTTTGGGCAAAAATTTTCTGAAGCAGCAATGCTGCAGAATTCAAACTGCACTGGAAACACAAAGTCAAAAGGCAAGAAGACAAACTACAAAGAAGAAATCTTTTCAACAAGAAACCGTCATTCTTTCTTGGAGTTGCCAACCAGTACCAGGTTGCTGTTGCAGATAGGCCGAACACAAGGATCCAAGTACTCAACACATTTCAAGCAAAATAAACATAACCTCTTCTGCTCGAATATACTGCAAGTTAAGCACAAACACAGGTATAAACTAATACATTTAGCCATGCAAAACTGTATCACATTTACCTGTTAGCATACTTTCATTTACAATGCAAGTACCACTGAGAAGTACTGCGTCACAGGGCATAACTGTCCCATTAGATGGAATCAATATGGTATCTCCAGGCACAAGGTCGGTGGAAAGGATTTCTTCTATTTCTGAACATTAAAATACAAACAAGTTTACTTGAAAACAGCCACCATCTACAAAGTCTAATAAACGTCCTCACAGCCAAGATACAGGTGGTGACAATTAACACTATACTTCAGTCTATTAACGGCATGATTTAAAAAATACACAGAAAAAGTCACTGATGAGCCAGTACCATCACAGATTAAACTCCAGAGCACATGAATATAGTTCATCACAAAAAATGAAAGTAATGAAGCTTGTACAAAAGATATTAACCATTAACTACAGTGTAATTTCACCATAAAGACACAAGTCCAACACAAATGTGCGTCTTACAAAATAATTCATGCACCACAAACTAACTTCTGTTGTATCCAAATGAGCAAAAGTCCAGAATTCAGCTTGCAGCCCTTGCTGGGTAATAAACTGTAATGAAGACACCCAATGCATGCACATCTTTAAGCCAAGAAAGAAACTACAATGACAGTTGCGTAAGCAGAATGATGGAGAATGAAATTCAGGAACAGGGCAAGCACCTAATCTAGAACAAACCTTACACTCACTAAAAATACCATCTAGAAGGCTAATCCTGAACAGATTATGCTACCTAAATTCCACTCTGCAACTTGTCCCTTTCCCCATATAATTTTGCTAAGAAACGCAAGCATTTCAAGCTGATCAAAGAAAGAACACCTACTCTACACTCATACTTCATGAACAATTTAAATTCAACCTTTCAAATCACCTGTGAAATTTACCTTGGTTTCCTCTGCAGACAGAAACCCTTACAATGTTGTGAGCTGCTACCATGTCATGTAACATAACATATTGCTGTAAAGAGAAGAAAAGATTGTTATTCAAAAGCATAGTTTGTCTTCTTCTAAATGCTCATTTTAGCTCTACAAGTAGAAGCGATGAGATTCTGCAATAACATTCTTCAACAACATGTTACTCAAAACATTCTCTTGAGCATATCTCTAGAAAACTCATAGGCAAATAAATTGTGAGTGCATCAACGTCTACAGGCTTCTAACATTTTTGAAGCAAATACGCACTGCCATGCAAGATGCTATAAAAACGTTTGGTTATTAAAATACAAAAGTAAAAACTGCAATAGTTGTATGAACTTGAATTAAGGCAAGCAAGCTTTTTTCCCCCCTCTCTGGCCTAAATTCAGAAACTGCAATTTAAGGATAACTACTACTTTGACTTCTATTAGCTACAGCTAAGTCTACCGAGAAAAATTAATCAGCAATTTAACAATCCACACATTTCACTGGTGCTTAATTATGTTGGGCTTTTTCAAACAGAAGGAAACAATGCAGGAAGGAATCACCACTGTCAATACAACTTGGTACATAAACTTGTGTCTGGGTTTTATGTAAGTAAGGTAGTGATTCTATTACCTGAGGCCAACCTACTGATTCATCAGCCTGGGAGGTTAGCAGTGGTCTCAAAGAAAACTGTAAATCCAAATTCTTTCAGCTTAAAGAGGGACAATGTGTAACAATATTCTACCTGTATGACTCTGAAAAATTATTAAAGATTTATAGGCAATTACTCAGCAAAATAAGGCAATCGGGGAAAAGCCCAAAAGATGCAACTGTTTTCTTTGAATTTACCTTTCTAATGGTGTAGAGTGAGCTAACAATGGATATTACAGACATGATCACAATTGCTAATGCATAGTAGTGATACTCATCAGTGATCCACAATATCACACTGAACAACTGGAAAATGTAAAAAGGGTTGAGAACCTAGAAGAGAGACAGAACATTAAAGTTACATCAAAAAGTCACAGGGGTTCTCCATCAGAAGAAAGTCAGAATTATCCTCCTCCATGGAGGAGACAAACATTTCAGTTCTTTATACATAATACTCCTTCCTTGATCCCTGAAAGCAAACTTCTCACTAAAATAATACACAAATGCAGATTTTAAAGACTGCATGCATTCTCCCCAACACCTCAAAGCAAAAGTGACAGGAATATCTGATGTACTTTCATTGATAATTCTTACATTAATTGGGATATTATTTTCTATTTCCTATTATTAGTACCGATACCTCAAGTTCTTACCCCATTAGTTCAGATTGGGGAGTTTATTTGTTCAAGGGCTCTATCATGCATTATTACAGCATGTAGATAACAAGCCAGTTATTCAAATCCACCTGATAAAAGGAAAATGGAACAATCCAACAGAAGTGCATACAACACCACATTTGATTTGCTGTATATGTTGTAATACATGATCCCTGGGCTCGCCAAGAAGAAAACAGTCATTTTATGTTTTAAATTAACTACAAAAAATAACTAGGATGCTAACCCTTTCAAAGAATTCTCACACATTTTCTAACATACTTGCTAAGGGATCATGCTGTGAACTCTAAAGAGTTTACAGCTAAGGCCTCTTAGAGCATTAGCTCTAAGGAGAGCCCCAAAAAAACTGTCCATATAATTTTGCTTTACAGTACTGGGCTCTGGGGAAAGGTTTCCACTAGTCAGTAGTCACTGCACTTACAGTAACTTTAAATGATATCCATTTTTTATTTAATTTGTTAAAGAAAACATCTCACCTCCTTAACCAGAAGCTTAAAAATGGAAGGCACTTTCACAGCAATTTCATTTACTCCATAAAATGCTTTTCTGCATTAAAAAATACAAAAACAGATTAAGATTTTTATTAGGAGTCTTACTGATGTCAAAGTAATTCTGTTAATATGAGAAGGTATAACATATTACTAAATCTGTGGCCCTTTTTATTTATCATAATGTTTCAAAAGGTGTTTAACAGAAAACATCCAGTGAGATGTTCCAATACAATAATTATTTTATATTTCAGTTTAAACTGTAACTTAATTTTAGGTCCTTTCATAACAAGATTTCCCTGTAAGCTGTGTATAGATCCAGTGTTACTCAATATATAATTCTGAAAGCCAGTATGTGATTCTCATTAAACTCAAACAAGTGTTAACTTTTACCCTACAGTAAGACACTGTAAGGTCTTGGATCTTAGTTTTATTCTTAGAATGAAGTAAAGCAAATCATGAAAGGGAGAGCAATAAACTAAGCTCTGATGGGATCCGAGATGGTTAGATGCCAGTAATGTGACAAAAACCCTTGAAATAAAATCTTAGGAGAAAGGCTTTTATTGTAGGAAAATACACAAATTGCCAGAAAATGAAATTATGAGCAAGCAGATACTTCTGTACTTAAGAAGGAATCACTTGCAAACGAATCAGCCAGGAATGCAACAGAAACTATTCTAGTTTTGGTATTGTATCAATGAATTAGAACACTAACAGTAAGTTCATATCACAATATGTAGTGAATTGCTGTTCACAGTTGAGAACTAAGAGATTCCTGAACTACATGCCATTAAAGTTACATTTTAAAATCATTTTTCTAGACTAAGTTCTTCTCTACCTATGTACTCCAGATGTGTTACTTGACAGGCATATTGACACCATTCGTCTAAAATAGCATGTTCAAAAGTTCATTATTTTTTCTTCCAGTTATTTCTTGACAACCAGCATTTAAAGAAAAAGTGGAGAATGCATTTAGTCCCAACCAGCCAGAGACAGAGCCATAGAAGCTATGGGACACACTTCAAAGTTCTAAGACCTGGGAAGTTTTCAGCCTGTTTTTCCTAATTTCAGAAGTTAGTTGCAGTTTAGGCCAGGCTTGCTGCTCCTGCCATCCAATATTCCTTATCAATCACCTAGCACGCAATGACCACTAGTCAATCAAGGGAAAGAAAACAGGAAGCAGCAGAGTGATCTTGCTCAACTTTCCCTTCAAACCGTCAACAATCTGGAGCTTAAGGCAAATGAGAACCTTTCCAAGCAATGAACTCTTGATGGACTTTTCCACTAGGCATCAGTCTATTTGCCTCTGAGCCCATACACACCCTTCAACAATGGCAGTATGTTATGGTAACATTTATGTCACTTAAAGGTGAGTTATGTGAAAAAAATAACTACACTGTTTTACATCAAGCGCCAAATTTCACTGTACACCTGCCAGAGTGGCTGAAAATGTAACTGCTTGCTAGTCTTTTTGTACCTTGATTTTATTTCAAAATGTTAAACACTAAATAAAATTTCAGAAATATATTCCGAATTACTTTAATCAATACCTCCAATTCCCATGGTCAGTGTTGTTTGAGAAAAGTCAGTCAATGTAATATCAGTGTCTAGTTCCTACTCAAAGTATAGGTAAGAAAAACAAGGATCTTATACATCTAACAGCCTTTCTTGAAGGAAGTGTAAGCACCTGTCTGCAAACACTGCTCACTCAACTGTCTTCTAGTTTTGCTAGCTCTCTGAGCACAGGTAATGGAACAAAAATAATTCTTTACTCAAATGGTGTAATATTACCTGTAATCATGCAATTCCTTTGTCAGTCCTGTGCTATGTTCACAATGAATTGCAGAGCAGAATGTAGATTCATCTAGACCTCTAAGTAAGGAAAAAGTCAATGAGTTATTTAAGAAATCTGGTATTTAAAAGTAAGTCTGCAGTAAATCAAAAGAGCCATGGGGTGCACTATAATAAAATAACCCAGCCTATGGATTAATGTGGTTTAAGTTGTTTTTGTCACAACCGCAGTTAGCAATGAAACATTAACAGCAGACTTTTTGTAGACTCTAGAGGTGTACAGCTCTAAGGTGTAGAGGTGGGATAGTCATATCTATTTCAAGCAAAATGACATATTTAAAAAAATGAAGGAAAATAGCAGAATAACTAGCATTCAAAGGCCTCTCAAAAGTGAGCAAGGTTTTTTAAAATACATGAAATCAATATGCATTAATATTTCTTCAAATTACCTTCATTTAATGTAATCCATGCAGTAATGGAAGTATTTTGGAAAAAATTTGTCTATTTATTATATAAATCTATACTATAGCTATTTTGCAGCATTCTGCTATCAAAATGCTATCAATGAATAGGAAAAGTACAGTCAACATTTTCAGTTCTTTTTCATCACCAGTCATGTACTTGTTGTGAAAGCAAATGTTGTACTTTAGAAGATCTGCAGATAAGCAAGCACACCATTATGTTTGCAGCTATGGGATCATTTTAACTACCAAACTCAGTAAATCAGACAGTACCACCCCAAATGTCCAGGCATTTTCTCATGGACATACTCTGGATGCATAGGAAAATATCATTACCTTCCAAAAGCCTTTCACAGATGCCATGACAAAACCAGCACATACGTGCCACATAAGTCTGTTTGGATATCTATTAAGAAATCTATCAAAAAGTAGATTCTAGCTCTCAAAAAGTGGAAAAAAAGAAGAAAAAAACCAAACCAAAACAACTTTTTGCTGTGCATATACAGTAACAATGACTTCCATTCTGTAGAACACAAGGAAAGCTTTAAACACCCTAAAGCCCAGGACCACATTTCCACCAACTTCATGAAAGAACAGGAGGTGAAAGTGATGAGTTAACCTGGCCACAGGTCTACAAGTTTCCTCTAAAATCTTTTGAGCTCAAGGATTTTAAAAATACATTTTTTTGTAAAAACATTAAAATTCTAAGTAAAAAAAAAAAACCCATACAAATCTCTGTTAAAAACTGCCTTTCCTCCCTTGAGGAAATTGCCTTGAACTCCCAAGTGGTTCAACTTTTCTTTAGCTGCAGGAAAAGGAATGTAACAGTAGATTTAAGAAGGATCCCTAAAATTACGTATTTTATATGCAAAAAAGCATATCTATGTGAGCAATGTTCATGCAAAGACAGAGCTTCTAGCAGGATGTTCTCTGCTTTTAACAGTAGCGCTACAGACTGAATTTCCAGGGCAATTTAAGAAAAAAATCCCTATGTGCACACAATTTATTTCATAAAGCACTCATCAGCCCACTCAGAGATTCAATCAACACTAGTTAAAACAAAACAGACATGCAAGGTCAGAGTTGCATCCTCTTTGGCTTTGTGACCAAGTCTGATTTAGTTTAAGAACAATTACACTTGCATTTCCTGTGTTTAAAACAGTGATCATAATATGACAGTAATATAAAACAATGGTATGAAACGCAAGCTCTCACAACTTAATCACTTGCCCAGGAAATCTTTTTTTGCCTCCCTTCTGTGTTGTGCTACTTCTTTCGTTATGTGACCAAACTGGCCTGTCCCTGGGCACTTGCATAAGTAGCTGCACAGAGTGAATCTTCTCCATGATGCAGGACTGTGCTTAGATCACAGCAAGTGTGTTGCCCACGTTACAGATTTTATTATAAAGCCCTTCGTCTCATATACTGTCTTTTCTGAAATACTAACCTGATTCTCTAACATGTTATTAAGTAATACTAATTTTCAGTTTATATACATTAACTGAAGAGCAGAATAAGAAAATGTATGCTGGCAAATGATAAATTTTTAAGATTTCTTTTTAGAATATTTATCATCCACAGCTCAGGTATTATTTTGCATGTGGTAACTACTACTTCACTAAATGACCATTCGCTTTAGAGAAAAGTTATAGCAAACTGCTCTTTTTATCTCACTTTGTGCAAAAGTGATTTAGTGCTCTAACAGTATCCAGAATGTCTCATATCCAGCTCTTTCTCCCCTTTATTATTCAATAGCTGAATAATGGTGTCCATCTCAGCTACTGTACCTGACTAAACAAATGGTCAGGCTCAGGCATGGCTAATACATCAAACAAATTAAAGTTTGGCTTATCAGCAAGAATGTGACTGAATAAATGCTCACGTAACTTCACAGGCATATCTGAGATTTTTCTGGGGCTTATAAACTGGCTGAGTTATCAGAAGAACATCAAAAGGCACAGTCAAAGAGCCAACAAATGCCAAGTTTCAAGTCACTGCTTTAATGCTAAGGAACAACATTTTTTTCTACACATGTGGAGTTGTATGATTTTTTCCCAATACTTGCTCTTAACATACAAGTTTCTTAATCTCATCTGTGGGAAATATTCTCTTCGAAAAGTTTAACTTAGCAACATTATAGGCATGAAAACAGGATTTTGAAATGCAAAATGACAAGTGTCACTACCCACACCACTGTAATTCACGGAAAGCTTACCATAAAAAAATGCATACAAAGTTTTTAATTATTTACATGTGAACTGAGACATTTTCACATTCCCAAAGAACTGCCCAGTTTTGCTTGTGTTGTGATCATTTATTTGTTTTCATTGCTGATAACTTTCATGCACTTTTTCTGAAAACACAAGACATTGGCATAGTATGTTTCTTCTTCAAGAAATTTTGCTGGTTTTCTTTCCTTCGATCACTGGTCATGAATTTTTTCTATAGGTAAAGCTTGACCTTTTCTACATGATGGTTCAATGCCATGAACTAAGTTTAAAAGAGGTTATGTTTCTGATTTGAATTATTTTAATAGGCAGTTGCCAAAAATGGAGAAGCCTGTGCTCACTTAACTTGTGGCACTATGAGAAGGCCTTATCAGTATCATCAGAAAGAATTTTCTTCTTCAGCCTTAACACCATGCAACAGTGCTGCTGGATAAAAGAAAACACAGGACATCACAAGCTAGCACTGCTCACTAAAAGGCATTTTTCACCAGTGCAAGAGACCGGTTTTTGTTACTAAAGTTTAATAAAAGATGGATCAAATTAAGCTTAACTGGTCTAAAATGTAGCTGTAGACCTACACAAAGATGAGCAGTAAGGTACTTGGTGAATTCCCCTTCTTCCTAGACACTCCCCCTGGGTCTAGCTCAGCAGCAATGCAAAACTGTAAGTTATTCCATCAGAAGAAAAGTTTTAGGGAGTTTACAGAAGGAGAACAGCTGTCTATAAACAGGTACTCTGATTTTCAAATAGCACTTCAAGAACAGGCAAAAAGCCTGCAGAGGCATGCAGCCTGTTACACTGCACGAATCATGCCCAAAAAAGGCAGATCAAACAACCAACCATCCTTCCAAATTCACATGGAATTAAAATCTCCCTGCATTCACTATGTTCAAAGACTCAGTGAGCTAAATCAGCTGGTCAGTATAATACAAAAGCAAAAATGTATTCTTACCGTACAACATCAAAATTTTGAACAGAATCATTCCAGAAATACTTCACACTGTGATGCGTGAAATAACGAACCTGCAAAGGCAACAGACATAGATATTAAACTGGCACCACTGAACACCTCTCTTCTGACTAATATTATTCTGGGCGGTGACAATAAGTGAATTTAAAACAGCTTCACTGAAAAATGAATACTTATCTTTCAACATAATCTTTCAAGCATTCCACAATTTCCAGTAAAAGATTATTGAGAAGATTTGTGTTCCACCCAAAGAACGAGTTATCCTCAGACAAAAAAAGCAGCTTACCTGTACTGTATTGTGTTTACTCTCAGAAGTACTTGAGATACTTGAAAATTAGCAAGCATAGTATTTAAAGTATTTTAGTATTTAAAGCTGGTTTACTTACAGGCAAGTATTTTTTCGAATCATTTTTATTCTCTTCTGTAGCAGATTCACAGAAATGAACAGCATGGCCATATGAAACCTTGCGTATTATAGAATTAGGATTCTGTAAAGGACTGGCTCCCAAAGAAGGCATAATGCGAACCTTTGCACAAAACCATATCTTGAACTCATCCTTAAAAAGAGAAGGGAAAAAAAAAAAAAAGGTAGTTGAAACAGCATTTAAATAGCATTTTACTACAACAGCTGTAGTAAAATGTGTCAACCACAGATAAAAGATTAGCAGAGCTCGTATGTAATTATAGAACATATCTCCAATATCACCTACTTTGAGAATAATATTCTTTCCACAATTCTAAAAGCATATTTTTGCACCAAAAGATCCATGTTTCCTAAGTAAGGAGTCTTGGTACCTGATGTTTGACACAGTCATACCTTCACAGTTTAATGCAGCTACTCTTAGTAGGAGAACCTACAGGATTGCTACACATTCAGCTGCACTCTACCCCACAGCTTCCAATAACTGAGGACTTAACATAACATCATAACTGGGGATTGTTCACAGCAATCCTGCAGGAAAAAAACCCTTGAAATCAAACCACACTGGGGTCAACAGTTACACCTTATTTCAACAAATATATCTTTGTTGAACAAGGCAGGTAAAAGCCACAAACCACGTCATCAGCTTATATGCACAAGGTATCTGTCCTGTAACTTTTGAAGACAACAGCATTCACGTATTTAATTCTTAAAATGGAAAGGTAAAGACTTTCTTTTTTGCTATGTCACCTGCAAACAGCTGTCAGTCCTCCCATACAAGCAGCCAAGCTACACACAGTACCAAGGAGCAACCATTCTGCAGTGCTGTAAAACACAATCCTGTCTAAGCTGCAGGCAAGGATTTGTGGACTCCAGCAAACAGAGGGAGGGATACCAAAGAACTGCACGCTGGGAGAAGCACATGGCCCTGTGGACTCACAGTTGTTCTCAGCAGAACCACCTCACAGTCTTTAAGTGCAGTCCTTCTGCATGTCGCTTTCACGCGCCACTGAGGCATCCAGTAGAGGAGCAGGAGCAGAAAGCCACCAGAGCAGATCACTCCTACAGTAACTAGCATCAACTTCCAGCGACACAGATCATAGCCATAGATCTCCTGCATAGGCAGAAACAAATAACAACGACCCCCTTAATTACTCTGACTGAGGATGCCAACATCAATTTTTCACAGCATGCAGTATTTAAAGCAAAACAAATTTCAAAGTTATTTTCTCTTTTTTCTTTACTGGGGCAAGGAAAGATTTAAAAACATTTAGTACACGGTGGAGTGGCAGCAAAAAAGGAGCACTGTTTAGCTCGGTCAGAAACACAAACACCAGTAAAAGCCGACAGAAGCAGATCACCCACACTGTGTGGAACACTTCACTGCAGGACCTGTCTCCACTCTGCACTGATCCCTACCGGCTGCAACACAACCTGCCTTAACTCTCAGTGAACAACGACGTATTTGACCATGACACAGCACGAATCAGTAAGCATTAAATAGCACAGTATGTGGTTCTGTCAAATGCTGATTTTACAACATGAGTAAAAAGAGAAGGGTCGTACACACTTGAATTACTGCTGCAGGCTGAATTTCACATTTTCTAAACAATCTGGAAACATATTTATCAAACACTACTTTTAGTGGTTTATTTTGCCTGCCTTTTAACAAGAAATGCTACATTATAAACCGCAAGCCACACTCAAGGTTCTGTAACTTGCACCAGCTAGAAAAATCCTCTTCTCCCATTAAAAACGTTCAAAGCGTTCAGTGTGCAAGCACCAACTTAACTTGATGACAGTCAGGAAATGAAAATAATTTAGTGACTTACTGGATGCTGCGTTACATTCCTGAGTTTCACATTACATCGTTAGATTATATTTCCTGCTGTAAAAGGGCAATGAAGTTTCCCATTGATTCCCACCCATTGTTCATATTGACATCAACGTTTTGCAATTTTGTTTTACTTTTCACTAAACAGTATTAAAAATTGTTTAAACTCCTTCCCTAAGAAAAAGCTTTACAAAATGTTTGTTTTGCCACCTTCTCAGCTGACAAAAAGCAGAGATAAAGCCCATTCTCTGTTACCACCAAAACACTCCTTAGCAAGAAAACTGGGAAGATGAAAGACAATGGGAGAAGTTAATGCCTTTTTTTTTAGGGTAAAATAAAATTATTTCCGCCAAAAAGCCTTTATTTGAGTAGTCAGGCCGTAAGTATCTCCTGTTGTAAGATGTATTTGCCCACTCTCTGTATTGGAGCTGTTCGGTGAAGAGTAGCTTTTCCTAGCAGTGTACACAAGGATGGAACAAGGACTTCAATGCACAGAAACCTATCATTTTTTAAAACAACAATCTCTAAATACCCCAAATGGGACAGAAATTTAAAGATCGGGGCTAGTATTGTCCTTCAAAGCTTACTGCTGCATCTTCCAGGACAAACAGTAAGAGATATCATCACTCCAGTAGGAAACAAAGTTTATGTACTACCAAATATCAATAGAAGTTTTTGCCAGGTGCTAGGAAGTTGGTCTTCTCTGCAAAAATAAAAATATGCAAGAGTATGGAAAGCACAGCCCCATTATGAAACATTAAGCTGTTATAAATGACAAGAAAAAAGCTCCAGGATCTGGACAGGAAATAAAACCCCCCAAAATTCTAAACAACAACCACCAAAAATGCCCCACAACCCACATCGTTTCCATTTTCATTTTAAAAAAGAAATGTTAGTACCAAAATGTGTTACCTATTGGACTAATGACCTCAACCAGCATCCAGAACCTTTGCAAAGGCTTTCAATAAAACCCCTTCCTATCTGAAGACTAGATTTCTTAATACCAAAAAAATTATCAAGGATAACATTATAAAATTGCTAAACTGATTTACACTGAGACAGTCCACTTCCTGATGTAATATGCGCCCTTTAGACAGAAAACCCTGAAAATGTGTTTCTTTCATTGTATAAAAATAGATTAACAGAATTCATTACCATCTCATCTTCCTCTGTTTTATTGACATATTTCTTTTCTTCTTTCTCCATGTTTAGTATGATACGGAACTTCTCGACTTGAGATATGGAAGACCTTCAACAACAAAAGAATGAAAAATTGAAGCAATATTACAGATTGTAAACCTGTTTTAGGTTGTTTCAAGTTAACTTTCTGTAAGTGCATACAAGTATAAAACACTGACAAGGTTTAATATAGATCTTAAATTTGCACTGTTAATAGTTTCCAGAGGTAATAATCCAAGGAACTCTACAAAGCTTTAACATTGAATACAGGATGAATATAAGTGAAATACTGTAGAAACAGCAAGCTTTGAAAGAGAGGATAAAAAGTTTGTATCATTTTAACTTGGTTATATTCTACACCCAGCAAGCAGGTTTTGGTACATTCTACAAGCTTCATGACAGAAATACAAATTAAACTTTTAAAAAAGTTAAAAGTAGGCCAATATTACATATTTGTATCACTCTATACATAATAGCTCCAATCAGATGCTTTCAGAAGCCAGGTTATCCTTTGAGAGGAAAGGCACTGTACCTCTGATATGTGCATTTCTCATCTGAGCAGAAGAACAGGTACATGCTAAAAAAGGTTTAGTTCCCAGTTTATTATTTTTAAACCCAGACATGCTCAATGGTCAGTCTTTCCCCTTCTTTCACTGTTCAATTTGTACCAAAAGGTTAATTTCTCACTAAATCTCTCACAGTTGCTAATCTTGACAGGTGCCTTGAGGATAGATAATGATCACAAGTTTCATGAACAGGAAAAGGCAAAAAGGGAAAGGAAAAAATACAAAGCTGTCTAGGAGATGAACATAGGGCACAGAGATCCTTATTTCAATAGAGGAGAACTGCAAAGAAAGGCTACAACATACTATGACGCTCATCAGAATTTCCAACATCACATAAACAAGTAAAATGAAAAGTACCACATTGAAAAGCTAAATTTTTGAAATTAAAAGTGCATCTAATCTTCATTTGGGCACACCTGTCCTGTTAATGGTGTAAAATTTACAATTAATGTGCCTGTATCGTATTTTCACAGGACCCACTACCACAGCTAAAACCACTGAATAGTTAGTGCTTACCTGGCAAGACATGGATTAACTATAATTCTCTGCACTGACATGGTACAGCCTTCAATTTTAGTTACTGCAGATATATAAATCTCTCAGAAGACAGCATTTATAACCACAGCATATAACCAGTCCTCAAGTTACAGCACAAGTAGTTATTTTAATTGTCCTTTTTCAGACTATTATTAAGTACCACAGCCATTACCAACTTCTTTGCTGTTGTTAACTCCCCAACATTTTCACAAACCAAATCACCAGATGGCAGGTCAGATCCCCTCAAAGCCAGTCCCCAGATCCATGCACTTGCATTCATCAGCAATGACAACTTCAAGGGGTTCTTCCTCCAACTCCTGCCTCACATCAACATCATCACATCCTCACGTGTCTTCTGCAACATACCACGTCCTTTCCAGTTAATCCCACAAATGAAGGAGAAACCCAACAGAAAAGGTTTCTTTTGCCACTCAAATCTGGGTCTCCTCAGAAATCTACACCCACTGCTGGGAATAGCTTCTTTTTCCTAGTAGAAGAAACACACACTCAAAGCAGAGAACTGCATCCCAACACAGAGCTCAGACCCAGGTGAGAAGCAGCTCAGCACTTCATAAATCAAGTGCTTGATACAGCTGGTATTTTGTTCTGAATGGATGAAGTCTAGCTTGGCAACAACCATCTCCTTTGACAGAAACACCAGCTCACAAGTTCCTTGCCTTGTTAAGTTGAAAATTTTCTACTGCTATCCAATAGCAGTCTATAATCTTATTGCGGGTTTATTTGCAAATTAAACCACACAAGTCATGCAAGTTCTAAATCACAATTTCATTTAAATTGCCACTTGCCTTCACTAACCAGCTTTTTATTCTGGGAAAGATAAAAGTATATATGAAACCAGTTAAAATCTGTCCTAAATCTATACAGGATTGCTAAGAAAACCCCTGAGGGAAATCTTTGAATTAATCACGTCAAACAACTTTACGTACACCATACAAATCACATTTTCTATCAAGAAGTCACGTTGCCAAAAAAAGTTCTGTGTATTTACAGAATTATACCTCTAATAGAGTTAACAGCTCCAGAAGGAAATTATTAGACTAATCATACTTGAACTAGTCTGTTCTTAAACAAACATGCACTTTCCTGCTATAATGCATGCTAACATCAAAAACAGTGCCTGCAGGCAACACTCCAATCTTGATGGACATACCGAGAAACAACTTGATACAGGAAAGCATCAGGCAGCAAAATAAATGCAAACAGATTCCAGATCAATTGATCCCAATTGAAATTCCCATATGGCCAACACGTCAGCACAGGCACCTTATGGAACACGATGAGAGAGAAGTGCAATTGCCTTTATTTAGGGCTGTTCCACTACTGTGAAGAACATCAAGTTGTGATCCTGAAGAAGTACAAAGGGAAATCTCAGTAGTGAGAGCACCAGCAATAATTCCTAGTTTTCAATGAGTTCTTTGAACAGCTGGGTAGAATCAAACAGGGAATACATGAGGAGCATTAGGAGGCTATTTTTGACTCACATCATTAGCTCCATCTGCATTATCTTATACAGACTCATTTACTGAACAACCTTCAACTAATACACACATTCTCAACATTGCACAAATTGCCAGTAATTTTCCATATTAAAACTCAAATTCAAATCTCTAAACTTAGAAAATATTAAAGGTATTTTCTTAGTTGACAGGTCAAGAAAATCATCTCTCTTCTGCAGCAAAGAGCAGCACTCTTGCTCCAATCATATCCCTTCTAGCATACCATCAGCCCAAGCTCATCATCAAGAGTTCAAACAGGTAACTGCTTTGTCTCTCACTGCCCTGCTGAAAGTTGGTGTTAAACACCACCACATGGACTCCACAGGGCTGCCCTCCTTGGGTGACCTCAAGCCACTAGGTCAGACTGAAGAAATGTCACCAATTCAGGAGAGGCTTTAGCAATTTGCATTTACCTTTAGTTCTGCCTATAATATGGTGGGGAAATGAAACATTTCACTACTTTAATTAAAGATTTAAATATAAGCCTTGGACTTTTCAGACCATGACAGAATATGACATTTTACCAGTACTCAAAACTGAAGTGAGGTTGAAAGCCACTTGCAATAAGCAACATGAACATGGGAATAACCAAATATAATGTGCCTGTTATGCACAATATAGGCTGATGCTCAACTTCTCTCCAGCCCAAGTTCCCAGGGCTAGACAGCTGGACAAATCCTCTCCTCCTTTAACAAAGTGAAAATGGTAACTTTTTAAAGAAAGGGGTTAAAACTTGTGGGAATTGTGAAAGCTATTGTCACTCCACTGACATGGTTTTTACTTATTGAGCTACTATTATATATCTAAGCATATTCTAGAGACAGAGAAGTAGGAAATATCAAAAAGGTTTGTAAAATAAATGCTGTTTTCCATTGAGATTAAGAGAATTAAACCACTTGCAACATTTTAGAACAAGTTAGGTATAAATTTAACAAATGGTCTAGAGATCAGCTGAACAGTGCCTGACCTGCAAGTACTTCTAAAAGCATACAGTTGAGTCACAAGCTTAAACAATAAACCTGCAACTTTTCAAAACTAAGTTAAGCACCATTTCCCATTTGTTTCCATCCTGAAGAGTATGCTGCTGTGAGTAGGACAGCACCTGCAGCTTCAGATTTAAGTTGATACTATTTTGGAGCTAAAGTAAATCACAAATTTGAACACTGAAGAAATAACAACAGTGTACAGAGCTTAAAACTAAAAGCATCCCCTACGGTGGATTACTACACCAATTGGTATTTGTTGATCTATCCAACAACCAAGATACCAAGGAATTTTACCAAAATATTTATAGGCAACAAACATTTTTAGCAACAATACAAAAGATGCAAGTAATTCATGGCATATTTACTAAAAATATTGTTCTAAAAACACCACAGCAAGTCATAATCAGTACACCTGAAGAGTTTTGCAAGACACACTTTCAAAGGACTACCGGCTTACCTGAAGTCAGTTTTCTAACAGTTGGCAAAATTAGTAAACTACTTCGGTGCAAATTTTACCCTTGAAGTTTGATTTGAGAGGTGGAAAGCACAGGTATCTTCCCTCTGTGGTCCTCGATTTGTCCCAATTCCACAATCCTTAAAAGCTAATTCATATATATACACACTGCTGCCATCAGTTTATTCTTCCACTTTTTCATTACAATAATTTTTCATTTATTATATATATATATTTCATAATTTCAAGAGAAAAATTTCAAGGTCTGGAAAAACTACAGATACAAAAGAAACTTTCACTATTTCCTGCAATCAACGGGTAAATGAAATCCCAAATTTCTGAGATTAAAATATAATTTTCAAAGTTGAAGTCTAGTAAAATCCATGTACAGATACTCACAAAAAATTACCAAGTTACTACATTTGCTTATGCTCTGTTACATCTGTCTGTTTAAGATATGAGAGTAAATATTACTTATACATTTGTATCTTAAACACTCCCTATTTTATTCTTTTCAGATATTTGTAAAAAAATCCTGTGATAACTAAAATAGTTTCTCTTACCAACAAGCAGTCCAGCAGCTGTCCTCTGCACTTGCTTTTGTCACCATGAGTTAGCGAGGCAGTTCTTAATAACGGAGACCCTATCTACAAGGGAAGTCCTGACAAATGAACTATTTTGTCTAAAATCTAAAAAAAGTCTCCAAGGGCTTTTCAAACTGTTATCAAAAGATTAACATATCAAAGAAAATTTGGCACTGCTTGGAATGCTTTTATTTTTTCCCTCTTCCCTCCAGTGTGGCTGAACAATTGCAGGACTGTGGCCGGGCTGGCGCGGAGGCTGCGCTTCCAGGCATCAGCCGCCCGGTCCAGCTCCTATTCAAAGCACAAATGTCTCACCAGGAGCCTGCAGACACTTGCAGGTCCATGCACGAGCCCTGATACTATCTGCCCAGCTAAAAGCATATGTGCTTCTGACCAAACCCTTCCTTGTATTTACAGGGGTTAAGAGTGAAGACAACAACATTCATTTTAAGGAACTAATCGATGGCAAAGGCAGGGGTTCAGAAATACACACATTTCTCACTCTCAGCATTTTACAGTCTATCACAGAGCATAAATAAAGAAATCAGACATGCCACATCAGACTGCCTTTAGTGATCGAGTGCTACAAAGCTAAAAAAGGAAAGTTGGTCACTAACCAAGTATCACAGAAAGAAGTTACTTTTCTGTACACGACAAGACTCAACGAGTTCTGCTTCGGTAAGAACATGAAGCGTAAACAAAGAGATGTAGCACGGCAGACAGAAAAAGCAAGAGACGTGCATGAGAAAGGCCAAACTCCAAATCCACCTATGTGCAAAGACTAATATGAGTAAATCTTCCTCAGCTCCCTATGTCACCACTGTCATTAAATAAATCAAACACTGCAAACTGATAAAGGAAGAACAGCAACAAAAAACCAAAAAACAAAACAAAACAAAACAAAACCACAACTTGACTGACCTGTCTGGAAAACAATCCTGGTGTAGATCAAACATAATTCATATTCCTGACATCTGATCTGTTGCCTTAGCAAGTGACCTGCCTGGCTCTCCTATATCCAACAGGGCGACTGAAAGACTAAAACTCCTCTTCCTGAACATATTTACAACAAATGCATCCTCCACTAAGAGACACCTTACAGCTCCGGAGTTGAAAATTAACTTTCTAAATAGCTCAATGCCATTAAAAGCCTTTCAGAGTTCAAAATTGAAAAGCATCTTGGAAGTAATCTTCAACTGTATCCTGACCAGCTGCCAAAACACAGGGGGAAAATGGGATTTTTTTGAAACTAGAAAGCCAAGCATTATTTACATCGCTCAGAAATTAAACACTTCTGCACTTTAGAGCCATCCTTTCAACACTTTACCCCAAGAAGGAATCAACCTCACAAGGTAACAGAGCTTACAAAGGCAATTTCCCAGCAGAGAGGAAAAAAAAAACTCTGCTCTTGACCCAAGATCTCTTGCCATCCTGTTAGAGACCTCCTGGTCTATACAGTGCTTGGCTGCACTGACCATGCAAAGTTGCATTTCATACATCCACATTCAATGAGTCTTTAATATTTATCCTCATGTCAAAATCACTAGCAGGCAAGCAAAGAAGTTCTAGGTATAGCTCAGGACAACATGCTTCAGAAAAAGCACACTTTTAAGTGGAGCTATAAAAATAGAAGGAAAAGTCTTATCAGCTATTGCTCCTTGAGCCTGCAGCTCCTGCCCATGCCAACTGCCAATGACTTTCACATACAATACCTGAAAAGCTCAACCTAAAACACTGACTTCATTAAAATGTGCTGTAACAATAAATAAATGGACAAGGACACAAGGCTAAGAAAATATAAGGACCAAAAAAATATTAAGAAATATTTGCAAGCACATTCTTCTCAAAATGTAGCACATATTATGCTGCACACACTAAAAATCAAACACCAAAAAGCAATTCTGAACACAGCATTTCAAGTTTTCAATAGACGAACCCAAAATTTCTGTCCACAGTGTCTTGGTCATAAGTCCCCTATTTACTTTCCAGTCCTTCTCCTTTACCTACGATGTCCTATTTCAGCATCTATAAAAATAACCTACTATTTCCTAAAATATCCCCATCAGTGGCTTTTAAAACAGATAGGCAGAACCTGCAGCTGCTCAGAATGAAAAAAAGACCACTTTCAATAAACTTGCAATTAAAAACCTAGGAGTCCATTTAAAAGACCATACAAAAGCCCTGCTAAAATGCACACTATGACACCTTGCCACCAAACAGTCTGTTATCATGATTCATCATTAGTTTCGTGACCTCCTCAAAGGAGAGAGTTTCCAAGTTCTTTTTTATGGGTTCTCAGTCTCCAAGGAGCCCCTGTACATGGGTGTGCCAGCATTCGGCATTTTTGCTTCTCTGGTGTGTGCCACTGTTACAGTGACAACTTCCACTTAGTACCCAGGACCACAGTCATGGTTTGTGGCAGATGGGATTACACTACACCCTGGACTTGGAGGGATCCCTGTGTCTGAGCGGCAGCACAGTGCTAGACTTCTCATACCACCTGGAAAGCCTGACACCATGTGTGAGAGCCTCTTTGCCTGTTCCCAAAACATAAAACCCATGCCACTCAAAAACCATCTTGAAACCGACATGGATCTCTTTACAGGTGAAATACAACTTAGCCAAAGGTCTGCAGCTACCATGCTTTTGGGACTGTGAGAACCAAAAGGTCATAATTTTCACTTCAACATGCACTACCATACACTTACTTGTGTAGTTCAAATGAATTTGTAAAGAATTCAGTATTATTTGAACATATCTGTATTTTTACAAGTATGTGGTTCATGTTACAAACACAGGAGATACTCTCTTTGAGAGGCATCCTCACTGAGAAATGCACCTTACAAAAATGGAAGCTGATGAAGTTTACAGTTCTCCAGTACCTTGCAGCTGAACTCTTAAATACAAAGTTATCCGAATATACAACAGATGTTTGGGTAAGACATGCAATTTAAAAGAACTATGGAAGATCAAAAATCTTCCAACTGTATTTTGAAAAGAGTTAAGATTATAATTTGTACTACAAAAAAAGCTTAACACTTTAGTCAACTAACCAAGTTCTAACAATAAGAATGACATAATAGTTTAATGAATACATGGAAATTTTACAAGTACACGAGCTAAATTTTAACAAAGCCCTCCACTCAATACCTATTTTATCACTTCCCATCTTGGACTTTCTGTTATAATACAAGCTTTTGTTTCTGTGTTTAGGCTTAAGGAAGACCATTGTATCCAACAATCACCAAACCAAAATTGTATTTACATTTGTAAAGTGTATTCTTTGTAAAGTATACTTTTTGCAGGCTGCAATAGCAATTGCAGTGTTTATAGTAGAGGACATGCTACATTAAGGAAAGATAATTCTGCATCTAACAATAAACTCAGTATCACAATTCATCATGATAACAAAGTACTACAACCAATACTATATTCAAAACTTACTCTCTAACTGGCCTTCAGGTCATTATTCTCAGACCACTTAGAAATGTGTTACTAATGTAGCAGCACATGCACAAGTTGAAGACATGTTAGAACAGAATTTAGGTCATCTCATGGACAATTAGTCAAGCATTTTACCACATGATCTTCCCAGCATCTCATTTATCTTACTTCAAGAAGCAGCTATTCACATCAATGAAAATTTCAAACTGATAAATCAAGCATCAAAAGTCAAAATCGCCCAAAGCTTGTTCCCACTCTCAGGCTCACACTCTTTCCCTATTTTCTTTTTAGGTTTCCAGATCTCCTACCTAGCTGCCATGAGGGAAAGAAGACCTGTCCCACAGACAGGGAATCCAACAAAGAATACATTTATTTTGGCTGCTTACTGTTTCTTTTCTCTCTTGGAAGAGTATTCCAGACATTTGGGTTAGAATTCACAGACTCTGACAACCGGGACAAAGAAATGTTTTATTTGTTCTTGGAAGAGAAACTTAAACTGTTTCAAATACCTTGGGTAAGGCATGGCGCCATTACGCCCAGCATGAGCTTTCAATAGCTGAGGACTGAAGCTCTTTCCAAAAAAACATTCCTTTCTCACATGAAGTGTGAACTTTACTCAGTCCTTCTATTTGATTAAATAACCAAGACTATTATGGCTAGATAATGGAGATGGTAAAGATGCCCCATCCCAGCACCAAGAGACCCACAACCATTCTTAGTGGAGAACTGGGAATCTGAAGACCAAGACCCAGCAACAATGGGTCCTTTCAAGGAAGCATTTCCCCTCAGGGGCTGTGCCAAGAGCCCAACCTTTCCTGTGTGGCTGCCGCCTTATTGTGCAATGTAGAGTATCTGCTTCCTGGGATATATTTGCTTTTGTAGTATGGATGCTCAATAAAAGGAGGCAATGACTTTTTTTCCTCTTCCTCTAAATTCTTGGAAAATATTTTGAAGTTAACATAAGAACATTCAAATAAAATTTCCCTTTGCTTGCAGGGAGATCATCAAGCACAACCAGAGCAATGACAAGAGATGAACTTTCCTCTAAAGTTTAGCCATTTAATTCTTGTTTTCTTCAGAGGCACATGCAGTTGCACAGAGCTATGACCACAGCACAGTCACACTCATCATAAGCAAGCAATCAGTTTTATAGAGTCTTTCTTTCCCATCCTAATATGACTTAGTACCTTTCAGTACTTTCAACCAAGCCTTCTCAGACAAAGCAGCAGTATTTCCTCAGTGTACTGAAGTCAAAATGCAAAACTTTAAGAATCTTTAAGTTCAACTATGTAACTGCTAAATGCATCCACAAGAGTATCTTCCAGAGTAACAAAAAAACCACTAAACTACTCATTTCTAAAAATTTATTCTGTATGAAAAATCACACATTGAACCTTTATAATGTTTACTGAAAGCACAATTTTTAAAAATCATTATAATGAATTTACCAAGAGTCTCAAGTATGTTGCACATTCACTTTACTTAGACAAGAAATACTTCAAGGAAAGAGCTCTTCTTGTGTGCAATTAACTCATCAATCAATGGAAATATTATGCATGACAGAAACTGCAAAAACTCTAAATATCATATAACAGTAAAAATTAAAGTCAAAAGGTTGTATAAAAGAATTTCATACAATTCAAGATGCCACGAATAACACGAATAATGCCTTGGTCTCAAATTAGAGTAAGTGAAATAAGTAACAAAAATCTGCAAACAAGTTCCATACAAAGATAAGACTGCTGTAGAAGACAATTTCCTTATGCACAGGAATTTATATAGCCTGAGAGCTTATCTCCTGAAAATAATGAATTTACTCTCAGAACTACCATACGAGGTAAGATGAGAAAACCAAGGGGGAAAAGTTCCACTCTCTCTTTCCACAAAGAGAGGTTTGACAAAAACAAGAGAACAAAAAGGACTGTAAGAGGACTGTAACATTTAACTCAGTGCCTCCATGCCTGCAACGTAAACCTTGGCCCACATCCATCTAACTACCGTGGCCCAGTCATTCAGAAAAGTCCTACAAACCCAGAAGAGCTTTACAGATTTAGTAAACAGTTATATTTCAGAGAAGGATTTCTACAATCCATGAAATGAAATGCAGGAGCCTACTATAGTACATTTCATCATTACCGTAAATAGCTCCATTTAAGTGATACTCTGCAGTGCTTTTGTGCCTCCTGGGAACATCATCTACAGCATTAGCAGTGGGAGACATCACCTGTATGCAAAAATCTGACACAGGATCTCCCTTCAACTGCTGCAACGTTCTCAGTACCGATGACTGTCAGTAAAGGTCATGAGTCTTGTTTCTCTTCTAACAACTTTTGCTTATCACTTCATTTATAGTCAACTTTTATCCAGCACACTTATCTTAAAGGAGAAATTCTTCCTTAACATATCACGTCTACAGCACTATTTATGTCTGCATTTTTGACACCTTTTTTACAATTTTTCTTTCTTTCCTAGCCTATAAAAATTTTTATAACAGTACTAAAAGATGTACCTGTACCTGTCTTCTCTGCTGGATGGAGGAAAGTTAGTTTTCTTAAAAGCAAGACTGAAATATTTCAACTACATTAAATGTATTAAGGAGCACTTTTCTCCCAAACATTGACCTCAGTAACTGAAATGCCACCACTGCCTAGCCAAATATTCAGAATTAGCCTCTTCTCTGGTTCCTCTGGTCCCGATGCTTGACTCAGATTTCCCCCATCAGTGTTGTTTTTTTCATAAATGTTGGGCGAAAACAGCGGTCAACTTCCTTCTGCAGCATTAAGGACTGCCACAATGTTTCACGTACAATAAATGCCCAAGTAGCTTTTACTCTATAACCTTTGTATCAAAGCCACAGAAGAACAGAAAGCCAGGCCGAAGGCTAATAGAACAACAACAGTCCAGAAAGGTCAGATCAAATGTCCACATCTCCAGCATCCTAAAGAGCAATTGTCAAGGAGACAGCACAGGTACAGTCACATGATGATGCTCCCCAGGGCACACCCTCCAGTCCCAAGGACTTGTACTTTGAGAGCTTCATGAGCCAAATATCCTAAAACTTTTTTTAATACTAAATGTTTTTTTCCTTGGTTTTTTTTTAATTATTTTGGGGCACATTCTAAACTTGACAACATTCAGCAAAGAACTCCTGAAGTCATGGAGAAGGATTTTCACCTTCAATCTACTAGTTCAAGCCAAAGCTTTCCACATCCCTCAATGGAAAGCCATGCAGAAACAATCAACAGCTTTTAAATACTTGAAATCTCTTGCATTCCCCTTAAACGCCTCATCACTTGCCAAAATAACTTGGATTTTCTTCCACATTTATGAAGTTGTTTCCTCGAACTGTGATCACTTCATTTCTCTACTCTGAACTCTTTCCAAGTGGTCCAAATTCTTCCTGAATTTTGGCACCCAAAACAGATGCTGTCTGCACACTGACTGTATACCAACAGCAAATAAAGCCAATAGTTTTAAACTTTACATCTCTTAGACAATACTCCTGTTTAAACATCCCAGGAAGATATTTCCCTTTTCAGCAAACAGCATGACACTGACTCATGTTCAACTTGTGATCCAGTACACCCCCAGGTCCTTTTTCTAGTAGCTAACCAGTTATTCCTCACCCTGCATTTCCACAGCTGGCAGTTCCTGCCTAAGTGCAGTACTCTGCATTTGTCCCTATTGAATGGCATGCTATTTTTGAGGTTATTTTGAACTCTCATCATGTCCTTCAACACTGAGAATTTAATAAGTACATTTAATCAGCTGACTGATGTTTTCAGTAAAAGCAACCATACCCAGGACAGAACCCTTCAACATAACTTCCCATTTTAACATTGAATCATTAATTACAGTTCTCCAAATAGGATCAGCTACCCCCAGATCATGCCTCCATTTACTTATGAGGCCATAAAAATGAAGAAAACTTTATTAAACCAATCAGTCAATCAGGAGACAGAACCTCCACTGCTTCTGCCTTAGCCAGAGAGCCTTCTGTTCTGCAGTAAAAAGATACTAATATTTTGGATGCAATTACTTTACCCACAAATCAGTTCATGCTATCGTATCTTTCAAGCACTTGAAAATAGAATGTTTGCTTATTAATCTCAACTGATAGAAAAAATTGAGATAAAGGGAACTGTCAGGCTTCAACTCTTCTTCCCAATCTCTCTTCCATTATAATTCTGAAGACTCATCCTTTGCCAGTCTTCCAGTATTTCTCAGTATCTCTGGACAATAGTTTTGAGCTGTTTTTAGAATTGTACAGTGAAGCTTATCAGGGTCAGCAGACACAGAAACATCTAGTGAAAGTACATGGTACTGTAAAATACTACCTTATCACAAGTATTATTAAGATAAAGCACCTGCATGACACTGTGAGAAAGAAGACAATCAAAATAGATGCTAAGCACTTCAAATGTTCTGCACCTTCTGTAGACATATACTCTTCCCAAGTGAGACATTTTCCAGTCTTCCTCCTACTACTCACATAGTTTTACAGGTTTTTATGTCTCTGGCTAGTTGCCATACCATTTGCACTTTGGCCTTTGCAATATCTGCATTTACTACTCTTTTATACATGTTCATCATAATATGACTTACTTTCATATCTGACATATATTTCATTCTTACATCCAAAGTCAGTAAAAGCTCAAATATAAGCTTTAGGTCTTAATACTTTTTCTGTTCCTCAATATTCCTCCCATTACACTGTTCTATCTCTTACCCTTTAAAAGAATCAAGAGTTCTGATTTCACAAGCCTTGCCCTTTATCACCTTTTGATACCCTCTAGCTAGAACAAAATCTAAAGAAGTTGCCATTTTTGTTGCTCTATGTACCCTCTAGACTGAAAACATCACCATCATATAACTTTGCTAAAGGTCAAAAAGTTGGATATTTTGATTTTGAAGGATGGTCTTTCACTCTTAAACACAACATAAAAATCTCAATCCAACTAAAAAGTAATGGACTTGCTACCAGTTCCAGTACCTGGCCCTCCTCCAAAGACCTGCTTTAAGATGAACAATGCAATGCCACAATTCTAATAAACCAGAACCACAAAAAAGAAGGGCTAAATTCTTCCAAATTAAAACCACAATGAAAATAAAGAATGAATGAACTAATTCTGGTAAGATTGATAGGATTATGAATGCCATTGACACGTGCACTTCAGAGCAAGCCGCTAGATGTCATGGCCAGAAAGACCCCTTCCCAATCCCTACTCACACAGAGCTGCATGAAGATGGTGCTGAAGTTATAAATTTTAGAAAAGGAACAAAAAGCACTTCAGCTTTTTGTGAAGAGACATTTGTAACTATTGAACACAAACTGCGAATCACCCATCCTTTCTTATTTAAGCCTGCCTTTCAGCTGCCAAAGATTAAAGTTTACAGTCTTATTTTAATCAGGAATAAAGGTGTCAGACTTGGAGTTATAATGTAACTACAGTTTACTACAAAATGAACTTTTGTTCTCAACTACACAGATTATTTAACAGAGGAAGCAGCTTATTTATGAATGAAACCTATTTTTAGCTCATTGTGTGACAGTGAAAGGGAAACATTGTAGCATTACTGTTATTTAAAACATTTCTTTTCAAAGTTTATTTGCAAAATCAGGATTTTTGAATTAGGATTTGTTCTGTATGAACTCCTGCACGCTAAACATAACCAGATCCAAGCACTAGTCAGAATGTTGGGGCTTTTTTGCTACTGGAAGTACACAAAACCTACTCAACTGCACAACACCATGACTGCAGACCCAAAGCAGATTTGACCATAACAGATGCCGTGCTGTGGAGACCAGTAGTCTCTGCCCAAAAAAGCATGCACTTAAATACAAGCTCTGTTCCGCAGTGCAATTCTTGCAGACATTCCAAAGATGAGTCTAAACACTGCACAAGCATTTTCATATTATGTTGATACTGTTTGGGCACTGAGAAAACTAAATCTAACGAAACTCTTTTTTTCTAATTTCCAATTTTAGAATAATTAAAGAACTTTGTTCCACTAGGCAATAAAGGAATGGTATCTCTTCTCTCCATGCCAGTTACCATCAGGTTCATACCACCACAGACGTTAAATGTTATGAACATTTGCCCTAGCCTGATGTTAAAGTTGCTTGAGCACAGCACTAAACTCAGAAATTTATCACACCAGAAGTAACAACTTCTACAACAGACCTTATACAAGCAAAGTTAAAGTAATCACCTCTTGCAGATTTCTGTTGTTTACAGAAATGAAGCCAACTGAAGCTTTCCAGAAAAAAGAATAAGGGTACAATGGTCAAAATGCTTGAGGAAAACCTGACCTTTCCACGTCAGTTTCCAGTTCTTGCAGATTTCCTCTATGACTGAGGCAACTCACCTGGACTGGGTTTTAACAATAAAAAGGTACTTTGCTCCCACAGAATAAATGAAATTTTTCTCAATATGACTGATAATCTGTGTCTTGTTGTCTGTTTTATGCTCCATATAGAGAACAGAGAGAATATTAACTTCTCAAGACAAACAAGAAAAATGAATCTGAGGGTTCCATGTCCATGGATTTTTTTTTTTTTTTTTTTCTTTTTCTTTTTGAAAAAAAATTTATTAGGACCACAGCAAAATAGTTTGTCTGATGCACCACGCTTGTCACATGGCACACTATCAAAACAGGACTGAATCACAAAGTTTCTCAATCACTCAACCACCATGATGCAATTTCCCTTCCTGCTAGGCAGCCCCCACAGTCCTGTGCTGGGCACTGCAAGCTGCCTGGCCAGGCAGCAGGGTCCTCTCATCCCTCTCTCTCTCTCCAGGTCAGGGATGAATTAGTGCCCGCCCTAGTCATGAAGTTCTCCCCAGAGCAAAAAGAAATGAAATGCAGGAACGGACACTTGATTCTAGAAGAAAACCAACAAAGAAAATAAGGAGTGAGAACATAACGAGCTCAAAGTCTGGAGAGGCACCACTGCTCCCGGGAGCTATTCAGGAAGGTGGCAGCTGCTGTCCAGCAGCTCTGCGGGAGACAGTTTGCAGAACTGCTCAGACCCCTTTCACTGTTTTTGGCTCCTTGTGTCATGGACAGTCAGCTCTGGCAAAACCCCAAAGTTAACAAGAAGTTCTCTCTTACTCATTTTCTGAAGCACTTAACAAGCTGATAACTTTGGAGCACATTAGTTCTTCCTTGCTGACATAGCTGCTCACACTGGAATGCTGAATGCTGAGGTCAAAGGTTACACAGTATATAACACAAATTTCTATTTGTAACTAGTCAACAAAAAAACCCAGCTTGTAAAAGTAGCAGTATGTAGCCCTCACTATCATGCCACTTACCAAAACAAACAATTCCTCAGTGTATGTGCAATAACAACCTCTTGCTGTCACTCATGACACTGCTACATTGACATAAAGTTTATGAGGGTCTGATTAATACCATAGGGAAAATTTAAACACCAAAAAAGGCTGTTTCTTCACAGGTTTGAGAAAATCAAAATCCTACAGGACATAACAGTGTTGTACAAAAATCAGTTTTACTTTAAAGAAAGGTGAAAATATCAATTCTTTCACACATGATGGAACTGATGGCAGAAAAATATCACTAACCTGTCTGAAGAGCCAGTGTGTGGACAAATCTCATACATACAAAGTCTGAGACACCTACAATGAAAAAAATAACAGTCAGAGTAATGAATAGGCTAAATGAAACATAACCTTGATTGCCCTTGCTGAGAAAATACCGCACAGTTCTTGTGAGTTCATACGGTAAAGAAAATACACCAACGAACTCTAAAGCTGGAAAAAAAACCCCAGCAATGTCAAACAAAGAAGGAGCAGCCAGCCAGCGTGGCCAGACAACTCTCAGCGCTCATGTCAGAACAGTCTGGAGTTCTCCATCTCCCACTGCTGGAGGCTATGCTATCTCAGCTTCCTGATGGGCTCCAAAACCGCCTTCCAACCACAGCACCTGCAGGGATACGCTGATCCCAGCAGGCAAGCCCGAGCACTGGTGGCAGCAGCAAGCTTTTGGAGCCAATTCTGCAGATACTCATCGAGTTCTTCTTCACCTTAAACAATGAGAATTGAAATGGAGTTAACACTTAATCCACCCCGTTGCTGTCTATCTCTGAGCAAGCACAAACAGGCCTCCTCTTTGGAATGACGCAGTGTCTGTCAGAGGTGCTCGCAGTGTGAGATCCCCCCATTCCACGGCTCAGCTGTCAGAAGGGCGCTCCGCAACCTCCGCGAGCGGCCGCAGAACGCACTGACTCATGTGCTGAAAAAGGGATGCGCCACGCCGGGTGCTCACCGTGCGCTGGCCAAGCTTCCCTCCCGGAGCCCGAGCACGGCCCGGCCCCGGCACTGCGGGGGCAGCGCGGGAGGCCGGGCCGTGCCGCGGGGCCGCCGCACACGTGTCGGGAC
>VXAU01003549.1:2056313-2087956 GCA_013399695.1 Formicarius rufipectus | reverse complement strand
GGGGAACATGGATATGGGGGGATAGGGGGGAATATGGATATGGGGAACCATGGATATAGGCTGATAGGGATATGGGGGGAATATGGATGGGGGAACAGGGATATGGGGGAAACATGCATATGGAAGGATATGGATAGGGGAGGACAGGGCTGTGGGGACATGGATATGGGGGGACATGGATATGAGAGGATAGGGATATGGGGGACAGGGCTGTAGGGACATGGATATGGGGGGACATGAATATGGGGACATGGATATTGGAATGTGGCTATGGTGGACATGGTTATGGGGGCATGGTTGTGAGGGGACAGTTTTGGGGGGCTCTGTAGAGCAGGACAAGGGGTCCCTGAGGCAGTGGGGGTGAGGTCCTTGTCGGAGCAGGCCTGTGGGTCCCTGGGGATCCGCATCCATGGGGCAGTGCTGGAGGTCTCAGCCAGGGCTGGCAGCAGGGCCTCACCCCAGGGTGGGAGCGGAGCAGCTTGGGGTTCCCCAGGTCATGTGTGAGGGCCATGGCATGTCCTGCAGGCACCAGGGGCTCGATGTTGCTTCTGAACGCTTCAGGGAAGACATCCCTATGGAGTCAGGGCCAGCGTCTCCAGTTACCCTCCAGAGTTACCACTAGTCCTCCATTGCCATGGGATGGGGAACAGCACTGGGCAAAGACAGCCACTGGTGGAGTAATTTGCTCTGTCCCACACAGACATTCACAGAGTGTGGTGGGATTGACAGTGAACCGAGGCTCCAGAGGAGCAGGACACTGCATAAAAACTGTGACCCCTGCATACATTATGTAGTGGTGAGAGAGATCAACTCATGGAAAGCCCTATAAGGGATAAGTGCCCTGGGCAGAGGCACCACCTGCTGAGGGGCTCCACCACAGACCCCTACTCAGGTGTGGGACACAACCCACTCCCTCCAGGTGGAAAAAACCCAGTGGGTTGCTCAGCTCCTCTTCCCCTCAGCCTGACAGAAATGCCAGAGAATCTTTCCTGTTGTCCAATATAGACCTGCTTTTCATAACCCATCCCTGCTTCTGTCAACTGCTGTTGCCATCCACTAATGATAAGCTTCCCTGGAAATGTAGCAGTGTCCAAGGGACATGCCTGCTGCTCAGCTACCAGCTGTTTGCCTTGCCAGCAGTGCTCTCCAGCAGTGTCACTGTGCTCCACAGCATGCTCAGCTTGTGTGCACTTTGCTCTCAGTGCTTAGAAGCCAGAGTTTCATTTTATAAAATTTGCATTGCTGAGAAGCACCCAGCCAGGAAAGGCACCCCAGGTGGCCAACAGCTCACTCAGTCACTCTCCCACCGACTTATGCATCTCTACAGCCACTGTGTCAGACATTTTTTTAACTACTTCCAGGTAACATAGAAAGACAGTCAATATTGTAAGGACAAGAAAGGGTACCTGTGTGACTTCACTGAACATGCCCTCAGATGGTGGGTAAAATTTTCAGATGTATCAGGTGAATATTTTGAAGAGCACAGATTCAGAGGATCTGTAACCACAATAGGTAGGGTCTATATTTTCATACAATACTACCTTTTTCCAGTAGTTCTCGCCCACTGCAGATGAAGGGAGCCATTGACTGTTGTATCCCATTGCATCCAACCCCATCAGTGAATGAACATCCCCCCAGCAGAGCATCATAGCTGCTCCCTGCTTCAGTGATCCCACAGCTCTGGTGTGAGTCAGCCCAGCATGGGAATACATCAGGAAATTCTGACAGTAATAAAAAGAAAAGTCATATTTTTTTGTTGGCCCAGTGAGTAGAACTTAGTCACTGGGCAGGCATGCAACCACTATTTAAGGAAGAGAGGAAAAGAAAATGAGAAACAAAACCGCCCCTTTGAGCAGATCAAGGACAGTACTGAGTTGCTGTGACTCAAATCAGAATGGTCACCTTCTTCTATTCGAAAAGCCAAACCAAACCCATCTATTTATTGTTAATGTGCTAACTTTAGTACTGTCACAGTTCAACTTTCTGTTGATTGCACACTTTGTTGACCTTCTCACCGCTCTTGCCAAAGGCTGATGTCAGCCTTGCCAAGCTTACCCAGGACATGTCAGTTACTGGGTTTTATATAACAACTCAACAGTTACTTCCTCAGATTCTCTGGAAATTCAGTGATACAGTATTTACTGAGAAATCAGTACTAAGGGTTTAGTCATCTTCTCAGGAAATTTTTAAAATGTTTTTGCATGCAGTTTTAAAGATGGTTATTAACCAGTGTTTTTTATTCACTATGGTTACATGTGGAGGACAAAAATACCTCAAATTAAATATAGGGACAATGTTTTGTCCATTTTCCAAACAAGGAACAGAAAAATTATTGAATAATTTCTTTTTATTTTTCGTTTGAATTGCCATTGTCCAACAACATCCAACCTAAATCACTGCTAGGATTTTTTTTTGTACCTGTAGGAAATGCCACTTAGTGGTGATCAATGGTATCTTTTCACTGAATTTCCCTAATTAGTTAACCATTTTACAAACTGATAAACCACCCATTGCTAACAGCTTGCCAAATTCCCGTTTATATATGTCTTTATTGTAGCCTATTCCTCCCCTTTTGAGCAGGATGTTTTGTTTTAAAACCAGAAAAGCCTCCTTACATGCCACTGAAATAGTGGCCATCTGAGTCATCTAATAACACATAGAAGGACTCCTCCAGTTTCCATTGGTATCACAATGAGGTATTTCCTTAGGTTCACTTTTGCTCAGACTGCTTTTAGCCTTGCAGTCTTGCTTGCAGCGTCCCCAGTAGATTCACAGGAAGGCAGGGAGATTGAAATGGGTACCATTCCACTCTGATATTGGTGGGAAAACAGAGGTAAAACACATAAGCAGAAATAGCTTTCTAGGTCATGCAGACCTAGAAATTACTATGGTGAGAAGAAGCTAAGAAGATTTTTTTGGGGGGCCTGAAGTATTAACTGGTAAAAAGACCCTACCGTATGACTCAAAGGTAAAATATTATAAACTTATTAGTGCTATTTAACAGAAGCTCTTATTCTGTCATTCTCTATTAGTAAAAAGACTTAAAAGGTTTGCTTTGATACATACATTTCTATGATCTTCATAATAATTACTTTATTAATTTTCAATTAAAGATTAATTTATCATCACATTTTTCAACCCATTGTATATTCTAGTGTATTATTTTTATACTCATTAGAAGGTTTCCCTTAACACCTAATTGCTTTTCTTTTTCAGTGGCTGCCAAATGTGAACTCATTTATTGTTTCACAAACCTCAAGCCATGCAGGCTTTTATTAAGTTGGAGATTAATTTTTTTGGTTGGCACATTCCCTGCTTTCCAGCTCTCTTAGTGTCACTCTGGTTTCTACTGATGAAAGTGCCTGGCAACCTCTGTTCTCCTGCAGCATTGCTGGCTGCAGCTTCTCCAGGGAAGGGACAGCTCACGGGGTATCCTGAGTTATTTCTAGGTATATACTAAGAAATCACACTGCTTTTAAAGCATCAGGTGTTTAATCTGGTAGAAACAAGAAAAGAAAATAAATTGCAAGAGAAATTACAAGAGAAACAGCAGCTCTTCTATGTTTAGTTCATCTTGGTGAGTCTGGTTAGCAGCAAACGAGCCAGAGAACACAATCCAGCATTGTGGAAATGTTATGGCCATTCACAGTCAGTGTAATTCCTCAAGACTTTGCTCGGTATCGTGGGAGGAGGTAAGCAGCTTGGGGCTTGAAAATAGGGGGAGTACTAAGTCCTGCAGCCTTCCGTAACAGGCTTTCCATGACTATTTTTATTCCATAGTTACAAGATTTCCACCTGAACTTGATCTGGATACAAGTCCCACAATAAAACTTACAATTCCTTTACAATTTTCTGTGACCAGAACATTTTTTTACATATGACACTTCTTGACTGCTGTCTCCCACCACCTTTTCCACAGTGTCCAGTGCTGTTTTCTGTGTCTGGCTTTGCCCCACCAAACCCTGCGCTCTCCCAGGTGAGGCTGAACAATGCTCATTAAGTGTACAGCATTTAGTAAGTCTCAGACTGAGCAATCATATTTTATGTGCTTTCCCAGTCTGACTGTACCCATTGTTATCCCTCACCTAAAACTGTAAATCTTTAGGGTAGAGAACAATTCTTACCTACGGTTTATTATCTTGATGATGGGGGACAAGGATTTTAAGTGCTTTGTCAGTAAACAGCATAAATATAATTTTGCTTTGAGAACATTTGCTAAGTTTTTCTCCTTTGCATACAATTTCTAAATCAGCCAGGACAAGAACCGATCTGGAGATCACATTGGTGTATGAAATCTATCATGTGCCAAAACTAAGATATCCAAGTAGCAGAGAAAATAAATCAAAACGTACTGTTTATTTATTCAGTGTCTTTAATGTGTATATATTAGCGTGTTCCACCCTGCCTTTTCTGGTAGGGCTGCATAAATATGTGCCGTAGCTCAGAGAAGGTTGTGGGACCCACCTCCGCAGTGCAGAGGTGCCCAGCTGGCCACATCTGGTCCTGCATGCTGCAAGCACATCTCTGCTAGCCCTGTGCCACCAAGCCCTCCTTGGGGACAGCTGTGGGGCCTCCTGTGGGACACCTCTGGCCCTGTGTGTTTGACTTTCCTGGCAAGGGTGTTACAAGCTTAGGGGATGAAATCCCTGGGGCCTACTCCCTCTAATCCCTATACGTCCTTAGGCAAATAAAAAGAGCCTCACAAGAAAAGGGGCTGAAAGTGGATAAGGCTCTATGCCTTGGCTATATATGGACATGATGTTCCTCCCCCCTACCTTTATTTCTTTTCCCTGACCTCAGTTGCCTGCAGGCTCTACCAGCTGGGATTTTCAAGTTCAGTAGGTCGGCAACAGCCATGCTGCATTCTCAGACCTGGGCATGGGATCATCCGACTCTTGATCTGAGAGCCAGAGCACTTGAACACACAGGCAGGTAAATGGTGACCCATTAAACAGTGGTTAGCAATTTGCAATTACAGTTTCACTTTTCGAGATGATTCATTTGCAGTTGAAAGCTGTAAGTCTTTAAAAGTCTTATTTGAAAGCTCCTTAAACTACTTTGGCAAGCCTGAGTTGTTGAGCAATTTATTATCACTTCTCTGCCAGATGAGCTTGTGAAACAATTTAAAGAGTAAATCGTACAAAGTTTCCAAGATTGTCACAGATGAAGTTTCGTTTCTCCTGTGCCACACAATACTTTTTCTCCTGTTTCCCAGAAATCTAGTTCTTCTTGTTTTGAAGTAACCTGGCTAGTTATTTCCATTACAACAACAACAACAACATGTCTAATAAATCATATGACTTTAGCAGCAGAGGGAAAGGGGAATTAATTGCTTTGTTTACTTGAACATGATCTCAAAAAGTCACTTCTTACAGTGTTGTGTTTTCCCATTCCACTTGTTAGCCCAACGACTGCCATAGGAAGCAGCCTCCAGATTACTTCTTTAAAGAAGTTGTCTTTCACTCTCCTCTTCTGGCTCCCTGCTGCCATAAAGCTGTAACAGAATCACTGTGCAGCTACTTGGTGCATCCTTTTGTTGCTACTTATCCCCTTCCTCTCCATTACAATTCTTTTTTTTTTTTTTTCAAATAATGCAGAAGTCTTTCAGACAGAAGGACTATCAGCCTTTGCCTAACCCATGTCATACCCAAAGAAAAGTGGGAACTGAGTGTCTTTACCTGCTTTCACTCCTCCACCATGTTATTTCTTAATGCAGCACACTCACTAAAGCTCACTGATGGATTGTCTCCACCGAGGACACCAATCTTCTGTTGGCTTGCACAGGGTTTGTCACATCCAGCCCATGGACTGGACTGAAATCCTTGGGCACCACATCAGCACCGGTGATGGTAGCAGAGCAAAGCCTGCCATGCTATGAAGGAACATTGAGTTTGGTAGCAGTTGTCCCAGCCACAAGGAAGAGTTGCCAAGGGGACCCAGTAGGTATCTGCAAAGCTTCTGGCTTCACTGGGAAGTATTCCAGTAGGTGGGGGAGTTCCACCCACACCAATGGACAGCATAAACCCTACACTAGGTAACATTTTTACAGCTAAGCTATCCTGAGACAGTTAACAAAATTAAAGCAACTATCTAAACAGAGCTGAAATAAAATAAGCATGTGAGCATTGAATGTGAGGCTCTTAAGAGAAACCACCACTTCTACCTAGCAGAGTACAACTAGCAAAGGGCAAGTGCTTGTGCATTTATTATTTGGCTGCAAGTATTTTACTGTGAAATGAATCTGCCTCTCACTGCCCACCCAGCACAGAGGACAGATTCAAGCTCTCTGGCAACTTTCCTAGTTGAAGAAGGCGATATTCTCTCCAGCTGAAGAATGCACACACACTGCTAATGGATCTCGCCATCTAGCAGAACAATATTTTGATTTTGTGTTAGAATTGTTTGAAAATAAGGCCTTTAATATCTCTATTGTTGTATATTTCTCCTTCAAAGTATGTTTAAAGGACTTAATCAGATTCATTTCCTTAATTTCAAGCATATCTCTGAAAACGTATTATCACAGGCTGATGGCATCAAAGAGTGAATTAGGAATAAAGCCAAGTGAATAAAAACAAAGATATTTCCTTTCAGTTACTGTGCAGGCTTCACAGGCTGCAGAGCATTAGAGCTGCTGAAATACCACTGTCACATTCTTCAAGATCTGCAAATTAGTGTCTTGCTCTTATACCCTTGGCAGGAAGCGAGGATACGATCCCTGTTACATTTTGCCCAACGAAGCTGTGCTGTGATGGGCAGCTTTAGATGTGTGGCACTGGAAAAATGTCTTTGAACTATTGCTGTTTGGGTTCCCAGTTTCTGAGACATATTTATCATCACAAAGTTACCCTAATGAACCAAAATAAAGCCCCCGGATTTGATTTTTATAGCATATGCAGCTCTTGATTTCACCTTATGTCCTTCAACATCACTTGCAGAGAAGTAGCAGATCTTGCAGCCATCGTGGGTCAAGGTCATCAGTTTAACCTTCATATAGGACATTCACTTAAGAGCTGGACTTGATAATCCTTGTGGGGCCCTCCAAATTCAGAATATTCTGTGATCAGGGAGCCAAATACAAATCTCCCTATTACTGCTGTGCCACCGGGAACTGCAATATGGGCAGGACAGGAGTAATTTGATATCCACAGCTTATCCAGGTCTTCATCACGGATCTCAAACCACGATGGCACTGTCCTGCCACGTTAAGGAACAACTCCTAAACCCTGCTGAACCTGGAGACTGGACACAATTTTAGCAGTGAGGTCCGGGGCAGATCAAGATCAAAAGTTATTGGTGAAGTGACTTATGCAACCTTGTTCTCACAGCACCTCCTGGGAGATCGCCCAGCAGACCTGCAGTCGGTGCTGTTACAACAAAACGGAGGGCTGGAAAGCCTTTCTTCTGCTTCATGCTCTCCAGAGCAATGGTGGGCCATGCCTGCTGTCAGAGCACAGGGGCCAAAGCCTGTGTGTGGCTCTTTTACCTGAAACGGCGCCTTGGAGAATGAGGTAGCATAAGCTGTCTGGTCATTTGGCCCACCATCAGTCATCCTCAACAACTTTTTCATCTCTGTTATTTCAACAAAATGGGCGAAGTCCACGAGTTTTTTGGTCTGAGAATCCATGCTTCTGCACTGCCCTCTGATGCCACAGTGGCTCCCTGTTTGCCCTGCAGACTGGCAGCATCACTGCCATTGGGACTGGCATGCCCTGCCCACATGGCCTGGCACCAGCTGGAACAGAGCAGGAGCTAAATGAGCTGATGGGCAAGGAACATCTTGTGCAAGGGCCACAGAAGATCAGCTGACCCACAAGACACTGAAAAGCAGTTTCTAGGGCGGGCAGAAAGTCTTGGAAACAGAAACAGCACAGCCTGCTAGTTCTGCACAAGGGAAGTGTTGACTAGGGGTACCTGAATGCTGGGCACAGCTCCCCGAGGTTCGTGCTTGTGAAAGGCTTGGAGAAACTCAGGGTTACCTGTCATACCCCCAGGCCTGGGGTTTCCACCTCCATGTCTGCTCCCTTCCAGAGTTTCCCAGGCAAGGCAGGGGAGCGTTCACAGTGTGGGAGGCTATTCCCCCACATCTGAGAGGATGGGTTTGCTGGTGGGCAGAATCACCCCAGAGTGCCAGGCAGGTTGGGGAGCAGGCAGAGCTGCACAATCAGGGAGCCTCCAGGATACAGTCAGCCCTGCACACAAAAGTGCACAAATCAGATTTATAAAACACAAGGCATGATGGTGTTTGATGCTCATATTGCTCTTCTGAGACTCCTTACTTTAAAAGTTATCTGCCTTTTCTTTTCCCCCTGCTTTCCAGGCCACACTGCTTAGGCTCCCCCACCTCTCCAGCATTTCCTTGGCAAGAGCCAGGCCTGGAAATACTGCTGCACAGACGCCAGAGAGGACAGTTACTTTCCGATAAGAGCCAGAGTTTCCATGCCCAGCAAGAGCAGCACCGTGACAGATTTCGCAATTCTTCAGCCTGACAGAAATGTACAGCCCTTGCCAGGTGTTTTCCTCATGCTCTCCATTTCACAGCTCTGGGGTGTGGCAACTCTAAAGCCACCCCTTCGCAGTAGCAGCAAATGCTGAAGGAGAAACTGCTGGATCTTTTCCACCAGCCCTTGCCCTCTGGGGTCTTTTCTTTTGTATCTGTAAGATATTACCATAAGTAAGGACTAATTACTCTTTCAGCTCCACCCTAGTAAGCAAGCTCATCTGCCTCCTCAGGACATGTCACGCCCTGACAAACTCTTGGCTGCTTAATTGCTCTCGACAGGTCTTGGGACTCTGCAGACACCACGGACTCCTGGGCATGAGGAGACAAGCAGATGCTGACTGGCTATGGAGAGCAGCAGCTCTCCAGCGCCAGCCCCGTGATCTTGGTGGCCGGGAAACATGAGGGGAGGGCTGTGCAAGAAGAGGTGCTTGTGTGGCAGCACGTCTCCTCTACTCACACAGGCGTGCAAAGGAACACGTCCACATGCACACACTTATGCCCAGCACTGGGGACTCCTGCAGCCTTCCCTAGAGGTAACATAGCACCTGCTGATGGAGACCTCCCCAACAGGCTGTGTCCATTGAGAGGGCTCTTGGGGCCCTCTAGGGCTTCATCCTAGACGGTCCAGAAGCAGTGCCTGACATCCTGGAACCTGGATGGATTGCCCTTCCCTCCTGTTCACAGCTACAACACCAGCAGAGATGAACAGCAGAGGTGTCCCCTCCAAGCCCAAAGCAGATGAGCTACAGACACCCTAGAAGGCAGAGAATACCCAGAAACCACTGAAACCACTAAGTCTGCCCAAACCTGACCTGGTGCCAGCCCTGTCCCTGGCCAGGCTGGTGACCTTGGCTGAGCACATCATCCCCTGCATACCTCTCGAGGACGGGCAGCTGAGCAGGCAGATGTGGCTGCAGCCCATCAGGAAAAGCCTCCTTTAAACCTGCACCCACACAGAGCATTTCCACCCTGGCCATTGTTTTGGGAATGGTTGGAAAATGTCAGCAGGGCACTGGGTATGGGTGGGGGGGTCAGGAAAAAGGAAAAAAGAGATGATTAGGGGTTTTTTTTATAACAGCCAATAAATTATATTAACTTTTCCATTGACCTTTTGTTGGGTCACATTATCATACTGGTGAATGTGGTTCATGAAGATAGTATTATGCTCAGATTTCAAACTGTGCAGAAAGTGCATCCCAAGTGATATGCCAAAATGGAAACATCATCTCTGCCAGAGGATTGTGCTGCTCATTACTCTCCTGAGAAAGGCCAGATCCAGCACCTACAAATACTGTATATATTATCAAAAGGGTCTGGTTCCCAGAGAAGCCAGGGATCACATATGGTCTAGCTTTGTCAATGGTGCCATTTACTCCTTGTCACTTGAGACTGTGATGGCACTGGAGCTGCCTGCAGAGGGACTGGCTTGCAGCAGGCAGCCAAGATCACTTTTCTGCCAGTACTCGGCTAGCAAGCCATGCTGCAGGCAGCTGGGAATGGGCAACTTTCCTTGGCCTCACATCTGGTGCCATGTTTGGCATGGGATAATGTTCCAAGCATGGGAGGGAAGAGGGTGTGAGGGTACAGCTACATGTGCTTTCAAGGATGAGGGGGAGCCCCGTGGACCCTGGCTGCTCCAGCCTCAAACAGGGTTTACAAGATGTTGGCAGGGCAGCAGCGCTGTGCCACATCACATCAGCTCCATACCTTGAAGCCAGCAGCAACAGGTCCTTGTGCAGCAATGACACCTTCCAGGAGTGCTGCAGGGGGCAAGGAATGTGCCAGCCTGCAGGGGCAGTGACCCTGCTGCCCTCAGGGTTATTTTGGTCCTCGAGGCTCAGAGAGTTGCTCTGTCCTTTGAACTGCAGCCCCTGTACAGATGGAGGGCTCCTCTCACCTACTGCCAGCACAGCATGGCCAAAATTAGCATCCCCCGAGTGTGTACTGGGTAGAAGAGCCACAATTGTATCTCGAAAAAGCATTATTGTACTCCTCAATCCCTATCTTATCAGGGAAAGGAAAAGGGGACTTTGACAAATTGCCTCTGCTGCAGCCGGGGTGACCGCATGATTTTCGGAAATCGCCCACCCCGTGGTCGCCAGCGCTGTGGCCACTATTGTTCCTGGCCCCGACACTGTGCCTTGCTGAGTCCGGGCAGCACTGACCCTCCTAAGGGCCAAAAAGCACGTGGGCCCTGGCCACGTTCACTTTGGCAGCACCCCTTACATTGTGTTTGCAGGTGGGGATGCAGCTGAAGTCAGAGTGATCCCTTTATCAGGAGACTTCAAGGGCTGATATGGTGACATCGCCTGCTTGGAGCAGGGACTTGAACTCTTTTGCAAGGGGAGATGGTTATCAGCAGACTCTGGCAGGGCAGTGCTGGCTCTGCAGCCTCCCAGCTGGAAGCAGAGCCGCCCCTCTGAGCCTAGCACAGATAGGAAGGGTTTGTTTTGCTTTGCACAATGGCTGTGCAGATCCTGTCCAACAGCAGTGCAGAGAGCACTGCAGGGCACTTCAAAGGCACTCAGCTTCATGCTGTCACCACACAGGGAATCCAGCAGGGACAGTGGCCATCCTGCCCCCGGGACACTCAGCCTGACCCCAGGGACAGCTTGGTCCCTGAAATACCAGTTGCAAAAGGGCACATGTTGTTCCCAGTTCCAGGGCAAAGAGGATCATCACCTAAAGTCTATGTCATCTCACCAGAAAGCGTGCCCACAAACCCCTCTCAGCCTGCAGAGCATCTGTACATTATGGGGAGCAGGGCACTCCTACAATGTTGCTTTTGCAGTGTCAAGGCCACCTCAGGACCCTCCATGAAGAGTCATGAAGACCACAAAACCTCGAGTGGGTCCTTATACCCCACAAACCTCATTCCCTGACAGAGCAGAGAGCGGCAGGTGCTTACGTCCCCTCTGCCGCAAGCCACAGGGTAGGAGAAGACCCACAAGGCAACTGGGGAACATTGGGACAGCCAGCAGGAGCCTGTAGTGATGTGCCACGGGGGATAACTGCCTGGTCCACTCAGATCACCTGTCTAGGAGGGGAAACAGCACTGGGGCCATGCTGGATACCTGCAGCTAAGTGTCACAACCATCCCACCAAAGCTGCTGCTGATTCCTGCATGTCTCCTTATGCCTGTGGCTCAGCCCTCTGCTTTACAGAGCTAGGGCATCAGTGTGAAACCAAACGGGAAACCCCCAGGTGGACTGAATACAAGATCTGAAAGGGCTGAGGCCCCTGATCTTCCTTCGCCACACCCCAGGGCAGAAACAAGTGAAGCTGCAAACCACAGTGCTGTGTGATGTGCTCGAGCCCCGGCACCCTCCCATGCAGCTCCTCCTTTCCGGGTCCCTGACACATCCCTTCCCAGAGCCTAAACAAACACCAGCAGACCCCTTTGCAGCTCCCACCCTGAGACCCCCATGAGAATGGCCCAGGCTAGGTCCACTGGGCACAGCACACATTCCATTGCTTTCTGAAGTTTATCTGTCAATGATGGGACACCAAAGCAACTCTTGGAACACACCACAGGCTCCTCTCTGAGGCCAGAGCAGAACAGGTCAGCACAGGGTGACCTCCTGTAGCCCACCCAGCCACTCCCAGCGCCACAGCCTGGGGGCTTCCTGAGCCAGAGGCAGCCCTCGGCTGCCTCCCTGAACTCCTCTTATCATTCATCCCAGTCTCACTGCCCAAAATAGCCCACAATGATTTCCGCAGTTAATCCGGGCTTGCTCTAAGCCTGCAGGCTGTAATCTGAACTTGTCTCTGGACAAGCTTCATTTCTGATCTCCCTCTCCCTGCACTCTGAGACACAGAAGAGGCACTTGTCCTTTCCTTTCCCATGCTGTCCCAATGGTATCTCCCCTATCACATCCCATCTTTGGGTCAGGACACCACTTCAGAGGCTCACCTCCAATCTTACTGAGGTGCCATTCATGTCCCTTGTGCCTCTTCTTGTGGCCTGTTCAGCTCTGGGCACTGCAGGGGTGCCCAGCACTGCACATGGCACAGATTCCCTTGCAGCCCTTGCCCTAGCAGCTCCCACATGCCACTGCACTCCCATGACCAGCCTCCCCTTTGGCAGCAGCTAATCCTGCTCCCAGCCCTGCCCACATGGACACCACTCTGTTCCTGTCCCCCAGGACATATGTCTGAAATATAACACATACAATGTGTCACACTGGTCCTCAGCCACTCAGCAATGCTTTCAACACCTGCTTTCAATTCCAGCTTTGGGATGTTCATACATCCAATAGTAATGTATCACCAACAAATGCTGTGGCCTCATTTTTCTCAGGTCTTCCAAAGTGTTTACAGTAAGGTTTAAAGCAGGACACCAAGCTTTGTGATGCAACTGACACTCTTGAAGGATGGGATGTCTTCCAAAGGGACCTGTAGAAGTCTGAGAAATGGGCCCTTGGGAACTTCATGTGGTTCAACAAAGCCAAATGCAAGGTCCTGCACCCAGGTTGAGGCAGCCCCTGATTTCAGTACAAAACAGATTGAGAGCAGCCCTGTGAACAACTTGGGGGTGCTGCTGGGTGAGAGGCTGGACATGACCCGTCCATGTGCACTGGCAGCACAGGAAGCCCCGTGTGTTCTGGGCTGCATCCAAAGCAGTGTGGGCAGCAGGCTGAGGCAGGGGGTGCTGCCCCTCTGCTCTGCTCTGGTGAGCACCTGCAGGTGCTGCATCCAGCTCTGGGGTCCCCAACATAAGATAAATAGTGGACCTGTTGGGGCATGTCCAAGAGGAGGCCATAAAGACAGTCATAGGGCTGGAGCAATTCTCCTATGAGGAAAGGCTGAGAAAGCTGGGGCTGTTCAACCTGAAGACAAGAAGGCTTTGGAGAGACCTTACACCTGCCTTTCAGTACATGAAGGGGACCTATAAGAAAGATGAGGACAAACATTTTAGCAAGGCCTGTTGTTATATTACAAATTGAAGGAGAGTCAATTTAGATACAAAAAAACCCCAAATTTTTTAGTGAGGATACAGAAACACTGGAACAGGTTGCTCAGAGAGGTAATAGTTGCCTCGGCCCTAAAAACATTCAAGGGCAGGTTGGATCAGGCTCTGAGCAACCTGATCTAGTTGAAGATGTCCCTGCTCATTGCAGGAGGTCTTTGACAATTCCCTCCAACCTGAACTATTCCACAATTTCTCTTGCAAGTGTATAAATGAAGGACACAGATGGTTCCATGGGACTGAGCAGGAGCAGGCCAGGTTACCTGTTGCTCCAAGACCCATTGCTAAGCATGGAGAACATCTCAGCTCGCTGCACACCCACAGCACAGCCACACACACCCAGCTCATGCAGACATCCTCCTGAGCTTTAGAAAGCAGCTGAGGTGCCCACCCCACAGTCTGCAGCAGAGACTTTTGTTTCACTTTGGGTTATCTTATCGCCATAGGAAAGGCAATACAGCAGAAGAATTTCCTTTCCTTTATGTTTCCAGCCTTCCATTGTCTGACGTCTGGATTTCTGAGCCTCACCACTTACCGATTTGCTCAGGCCTTTGGAAACATGAATGCAGGCCCTTCTTATCAGCAGGAGCTCTGCAAAGGCTCCTCTTACTGCTGCAGGAAAACTAGGCAGGGTCTGCACACCCTGGGACACATCCTCACCCGATTCATGAGCCCTGCATTTTCCACTGCCCAAGGGAGGTGCCAGCTCCTGGAGGGATGGCAATGCCAGGCAGCAGAGCTTGATGAGATTTGCCCAAGGCATTGAAACACTATGATTTCCCACTTCTTTCTTCCTTAGAATTAATAGAGGCTGGAGGCCAGGGCAGGATGCATGTAATTGGGAAGAAGCTACAAATCACCAGCACCTCAAAAGAGACCATGGGAGACACCATCAGTTTTACCATGATGCGCTCCTTGTAGGAGCCACCACCACCCAGCCTGGAGCAGAGATCTAAGCTCCAGTTCCAGGGACCAAACAGGCTCCAGTTGTGTTCACCACCACTCTCCTGCATGTGAGCTCTTCTCTTTCCCTGTGCCCTCTAACAGTGAGGAGTAGGAGGAGAGCCAGGTCCCCAAGTCCCCATCCTGGATCCTCTTGCTCCATCTGAGTGTCCAGACCACACAATGCTTCCCTCCCAGCATCCTGAGGTTGGAGCAGCAGGGCACAGCCCACAGATGTGAAAGACACAGATGAGATTTGAAGTAAAGCAGCACTTCATGTGCAACAAACCATCAGCGTGGGCTGATCCCTGTGCAGTTGCTGCCTCCTCACCAGCGCAACGCGGCCCAAGGCGCTTGAACAGGCTCAGCACTGTCAATGCAACTGGCTGCTCCGTCCTCACCTTTGCATGAGCTCCTGTGTTTCTGCAGCTTCCTCTGGTCTGCACCACACACATCATTCCAGGGCAGGAAATTCACCTCCCTAGCACAGGAATTGGCAGCGCTCTCCTTTATGGCAGCTGGCATCTGCCAGGCAGACCATGAATGATGGGTTAGCCCCCCCTGCCCCAGACTTTAAGACATAATAACCTGCTGGGTGCATTTCCATCTCACTGATCCATGGCTCCTGGTGCTAGCGTTCAGCAGCCAGAGATGAGCAGGAAGCATGGTGGCCACCAGAAGGGAGCCACAGTGAGGACTGTCCCTTTCTGCTGCCTTGCTAGGTGGATCAGCTAGCTTCAGTTCCACTGGGCATGGCTTGTAACCCCCAGTGCAGGGCAAAACACCAGCACAACCAAAAGAGGAGACTGCTGGGTTTGAACTGAGCTGTAAGGCTGTACCTCTCCCATAGCCTTGAAGTTCCAAGGAAGGAAGCCATTAGTGGTGAGAAAAGGGGACCCTCATGCCCCTTTGCAGCAGCACAAGGGTGAAAGGAGACAGTGGAAGCTGTCACTGCTCCATCCAGGCAGTGCTCCAGGCACAGCATGGCATGGCAGCGTGTGGTGACATCCCAGATCTTCTCACCTCCCCCAAGAGAGCCCCAAGGAAGCACATTCTGCTGCTTATTGCTTTCTTGACTGAGGTGCTGAGGAGATCCTGGGGGGGGTGCAGATTGTCCCACGGTGCATGGGCACAGCACAAAGTAAGGCTGAGCAGCAGGGCTGGGCCAGCTCCACTGCACCATCACATCTTCAAAATCCCACTGTGAAGGGAAAGGAACAGGCAGTGCCACAGGAGGGTTTGAGGGAACCCCAGGGCAGCAGAGCAACAACAATAACACAATGACACCTTTACAGAAAGGGGAACTAGCTGTGTTTGAAACTAGAAAGTATTTAGTTCTCCCTTTCTGCAACAAAAGCAAGGCTCAAAGCAGAACAGCACTAGTTTCCATTTCTCATATGCTTCCCTGCCTTCCCCATAGTGAGGAGAGGGGTCAGTAGCATACAGGGTGTGCCTGAGAAGGACATTAAGCGTTTTAAGGGAAGAATCCCTTTTCCCCGTGACCCACATAGCAATAGTTCCTGAGCATCGCCCTGCACTGCCATGAGCACAGCTAGTTCCAAGAGCCACCAAGCAGAGACAACTCTTGCTGAAAACCCTGTGAAATCCCAGATGAGCTTGCTCCAGCAACACAGGCCAACACAAAGGGACTCTGAAGAGGCTTCCAGCTTCCTTGTGCTCTGTGGAGGCAGCAAAAGCCTGGCTGGACTGCAGGACCTTCCCATCACAGACATGACAATGTTTCTGCTTCTTTGCCTCAATAGCTGTAACTCCCAAATAGCGAGGAGCTGAGGACATTTCCAGGAGGGCAGATGCAAGCCTGCTCCACCCAGCACATGCAATCCTCCTGCCCTGACACATCACCCACGGGACAGACCCTTTTCCCAGAACAGAACATGAAAGAACATAGGGGCAGGGTTCCTCTGAGTCAGCTGCGGTCTCTTTTCCTCTTGTCCTCACCATGACCTCCCTTCATGGCCCAAGATTTCTTGGGTACCTCAGGCATTTTGCCCTGAGAGATGATATTCTGAGGTACAAGGGGGAGCTATTCTCTGTCTGTCTCCCCGTAGCCCCATATTTTTCTTTCCTTTTGCAGCAAAAATGAAAACAGCTCAGTAAAAAACCGGACTAGAGCCACACATAGAGAAGGTGGACAGCACAATGCTGCTCCTCACAGACGTGTAGGGTAGAGGATCCTGCTGGGGCCAGGCAATGGCCTGAAGCTCCTCACAGGAGGACAAAAGGAGTTGTGATCCAAGAGGAAAGAGAAAAACATGCTTCTTTAAAGAAACAGTGTCTCAGGACAATCAGGAAAACATTGCTTAAGTTTTGCAAAAACAGCCTGAAGGGCCCTCGATCCAGCTGCTGCCTTGCCTGGACAGAGCCACACTCCCCCCTGTGGTCCTCTTGGCCACCTCCTGGCTGGGAACAGCAGCTCGTGTGCTGCTCCAGAGGGATGTGCGTGGAGTGGGCAGTCCCTGGGGACCTGCACCTCTGCTGGGATCCCAAATTGGAACAGGACCCAACACTGCTGCTGGGGGCGCCAGGACTGCTCCTCTGCCTGGGAAAGGCCGGCCCCTAACGGCAGCAGAGAAGGAATTCAGCCTCCTCCTGAGACGTAATAGAATATTTTTGGTCTAGGTGGACACTGCGGGAAACAGGTGAGGTGTTCACATGGCAGTCTGTTGCTGCAGGCTCCTTGTGCAGAAGCCATCACCCCTGAGCTGAGGCACCAGGAAAAGATCAGTCACCTGACCCTGTCAGCCCCACAGCGTGGTCTGCAGTGAGGTGATAGGCAGAGACAAGCGAACTTGTGTAGAGTTTGCTCTGCCAAGCTGAGGGGAGCGAGGCTTCTACATCACCTGCCATCAACTGCAGTTAGAAGAGCCACACCTCCCACAGCAGAGTGGCTTAGTGACTTGCATCCTGGCATCCCACTCCCCAGACCTGATCACCTGTGATGGTTCAAGTTTCAGGGACAAAGGAAAAAAAAAATATTGCTCCTCCTCAAAACACACTCTGCAAAGCACTTTTTCCTGTAGATGGATGGCCTAGGCAGCAGTTTGAACATGCAATGGCAAATCCTGTGTGTGAAGGGCAGCCTCAGCCTTCTGGACCTTCAGGGCAGTGCTGCCCTGCAGGTGTGGCACCCAGCACCACCCACCGCACAGCGCCCAGCAGCTCTCCCTGGACAGAAAGCATCACATGCAGCAGGAGCAGACTGTGGACTGGTCTGTGGCTTGCTAAACTGGGCAGAAGAGACCTGGAGGAGAATGGCACTTGCAGGTAGTTGACAATCCAAGTGCAAGATATGAAATGGCACGTCGGCTCCAAACCATATTCCCAAACCAGTTCTGAATTTCTGCTGGGGGTATCAGTGCAGCAGGTAACATCATCCAGGAAAACAAACTGCTTACATTACAAATCAAAGCCCCCTAAAAGGAGAAGCAGATTGCTGGGGTGTTGAAAGCTCTGTGGATCCCAAAGAACAAACTGGAGCCTGCACACTCCCTTTACACACACACAGCACTTGAAGAAAGCAGCACTCCTAAATGGAAACTGACCTTCTGTGGCAAGCAGTGCATCAGCAGAGGCTCATTCACAGGTGGTGAGGGCAAAGCACAGAGTCTCCTTTGTGCTGGCTCGTGACAACCGAGCAGTCCCCACATTGCCTCATCCCTGCCAACTGCTCCCATGTGCCACACTGAGCAGCCAGCCAGGCCCAGCTGGCATTGCCTGGCAAGGGATGCGGTTCAGCAACAGACAAAACCACCACAGGAAAGCATTAATTTAATCATGCTCCTTGCCTACTATGTAGTTTGCCCTCTGCTCAGTAACAGCGTGAAATATTAACAGGTCTTTAGGTCCTTTTTCTATCGAGGCAAGAGTCCTTTAGCACAGCAAGGAGGGGTTTGCATTTAACAAACCTGAGCAAACAGTATTTGCTCGGTCATATTTACATTATCACCCATTCACTCATGCAAACACTGCAAGTCGTTTGGCAGGTCTCATGGCCCAAGGTTTCTGCAAGCAACAAGCTGCTGTCTCAAGTCTCAGGCCCTGGCAATTTCTGCCACTCACTAGATATGGAAGGGTCTACATCAGCACACAGCCTGTCCAGCAAGAAGGCTCCTGGAGTCCCAGCTGACAGGAAAAGGCAAAGAATGCAGAAAAGGAAAACTCAAGTACAGGCAAAATGAGCTAGAAATTCAAAATGCTTTGCAAAGAGAAAGAATAGGGAAAAAATAGTATTTTAAAACTTCAATACAGGATACTGCAACTTAAGTTTGGCACATAATTCGACAGGCAATAGATTCACACAAGACAAAAAGAAATGGTTGTTTCTGAGCAGTCAGGTCCCTAAAGCATTATAAGCGACAAAAGCAGATATCATTTCTACAAGGAGGGTGGAGAAGTTGGATCAGAGTGATTTGGCTAAGGCACAACCTCTTCAGGAAACAAAGGCAAAGATCACTTTCTCCAAGAAAAACAGATTAAATAGTCTCTCCTAAGAATTTACTTTTTGCTACAGAAACATTCACTTAAAATATCATTGACCATATTCATTCAGTGTAATTACGTTTTAATTTTACAGGTAATAGGGAACTATCTTCCTTGCAATGACATAATTAAGAACTCAACTCCAGGGGAATCAGGAGCAGAGGCGAGAGCTCTGCTGTCAAAGGACCCTCCACACACAGAATGCAAACAGGCTGTACAAAGGGTCACAAAGCCAAAACCAGCTTGGTTGCACACCCCACATCTGCTGTGGTTTTGCTTAGCAGTTGCTTTTATCTCTCCATCCACACTTAAGGCTTGGAAAGTACAAAATTACAAGACAGCAATCCCTTTTATAGTATCGGAGACCAGCATAATCTTTACCCCACCATCTTGAAAACAAAGCACGCCTCGTCTTTGTGACCCTTTCAGTCCTATCATTACTCCCTGTGCTGCACTAGGAATGAAAAGCATTGACCAAGTGCACATTTTCTCAGAACTGCAGCTAATAAGTAATCTTCTGACCCCAAGAAAAGTCTTTTTAGTATCAAACACTCACGTGCTCAATTAAAATCTGCTAATAGACACTTCTGTGACTAGGTCAATGAGATAGAACATGACACCATATAGGCAGTAAAATCTCAAATATATTTAAGGACAAATTAGCACCAGGTTTTTATCCAGTCACACAGAGCTAATGTTTTCAAATATCAGTGGGAAGTCACACAGAAAAACAACTGATACCAGCTCAGTGTGAAGGACACAAAAACAATATTTTCCTTGCATGGTGCGCCGTGCTTTGCTCACACTGGGAAATAGGGAGTGGTTTCAGCACCAGATTCTCCAAAATAGGGCTAGTGCAACAGAGAAGGTAGAGGGCAATAAAGATCATTTTACTTCATTTTTCAACACACTAAAGTGTTCTGTCAAACAACAAACAAGCTTTAAAGACAAAAAAAATGTAGATGAGCAACATTGTCTCATAATGTAACAAATGTCAGTAATTGAAATTCAACTGTTTATAAAGATTTTAGTCAGTTTTACAAGGCTTGCTTTGATCACAACAGCCGTAAAATACATCCTTTATGGGAGGAAAAAACATTCCCACATGGCTCCATCTGCTCCCATTGAAAGGATGTTTCAGCAGCAGTCAAACATCTGGGCTGGCTTCCAGACAGCACAAACAGCCAGGTCTCTTTTGTTCTCAGAAGGGATGAGCTCCAAGCACCAGAGCTCATCCCTGCCCCTGCCCAGGCCAATCCACAGAACAGACCTACCAGGTGAGCTAGTGATGCCAACTTCTCTTTTTTTTTACCCCTCAATTAAGGCCTGTGGGATAGTGCAGTCCCTGCCCTGGAAAGGCCCAATACTGGTGCCACAGCTAAGCCTCCAGGTGTTTAGTGATCCTGCGAAGTTTCTCCTTCTTGTTCCTGTTTCCATGTTTCTTCCAGGGCTTTCCTACCACATTCCCAGGATTGGCTGCAGTGACAGGCACAAGGCCACTGCCAGGCCTGTATCCCATGGCAGCCCGGACCCCTTTCATGAAGGCACGAACGTTCTCCTGGAAGGGGAGACACCAGTGACCAATGAGAAGACATTTAACCACAGAAACTGTGATATGTCAGTAAAACCAGACACAGGCAAGCTCAAACCCACCAAGACCTGCTAAGCCTCTGCTCCAGAGCTGCAGGAAGGTCACAGCACACATCCAAGCCAAAGCCTGCCAGCAGGCTCCAGTTCTGCCTGCAGCTGTGCCGGGTCCCCAATGCCCACTACTGCAAGCAGAGCACTGATGGGACACCGTGCTGTGACAGATACCAGCTACAGAGCTGGGATGGATTCTCACAGCCTCTGCTTTGCACACAACAAACTGTCTTTGCAAATAAATCTGGCGTCTGTGAAAGCCACAGACTAAAATAATCTGCTCAAGTCTGGAGAGTGGGCAGCATTGATGGGGCTCACAGCTCGTGCCAGCACTTTGGGCAGACAGAGGAAGAGTCTGGTAATCCCAAAAATTCTTTTCAGGTCAACCAGATCAATGATTTTTGAAAAGAGCCTGAGTTCTTATTTTCAAAATGCATGACTAGCTGTGCTAAGCAGTGTTCATATCCAGCTAATCAGAGAATGGAACATTCTACCTATGGCTCCCTCTCTTTACTGCTCAACACCTGTTCTGATCTTTGTCAGGTATGCAGACCTAATCACTTCTGGTTTTTGTATTTCACTGCAAGTATTAAAGCATTTTTTCAGTAGTGTAGGGGCAAAGAGATCCTTGGGGGACCTAACAAGAATCACACAAGTTAAGAAAAATTCCCATTTTCTACTTCATATTGTTTCTCAATTGGATTTTAAATCAGTTGGTATTCTCTTCATCTGATTTCAGGTTTTGAGTCAAAACCACCAGGTTGTACTAAATCAATTGTCTTAAAGAAGCTCATCGCATCCCCTAAAAATGTCAGCTGAAAGAAGGAATGTTAATTTGAAGGACCTGTTAGTTCAAAACAATGTTCCAGGTTCAGTTGCCCTGTCACCCCACCTTCCTTGTCTTTCTGTCCAGTCACCCTGCTGGTGTGCTCAAGATTGATGTTAGGTCCATAATGAAAAGGGTCACCCTGCTGATCTCTTAAAAATCAGCTATGTGTACCTCACTAGCAATCTGTCAGTCACCTAGGACATTCCCAGTGACTTAGGAGATAATAAAAAGAACAGAGAGTTCTTGATTAGAAATTACATGCAGCTCCCATAGAATCTAGCTCCACTAACTCAACCCAGCACACCTTCCTTCTCAAAGGTGGCTTTTCTCCCAATAAGTATGAATAAGTGCTGCAGCAAAAACTCCTGGAACAAGTTTCCTCCAGAATTTACCTGATGGAAAAATGATTTGTCCACCACATTTTCAATTTGCTTTGCTTTGGTATTCTTCTCAGGCTTCACCTGTCCAGTGGCCTGCACAGTTCTGATCTTCATGCATCTTTGATGCTGGTGTTGAAAATCTTTTGGGTTGATACCAGGAGGTGGATGGCAATACAACAGCTTCCCCTGTGAAAGCAATGGGACACAGTTATAACCAAAGAAACTCAGAAAGAAATCCAGAGAGGAAAGAAAATAACTCCAAACTTAAGAAGGGCCTGAAGTCCAGAGGTTCACATGGGCAGACTATAAGTACACTTTATTTCTCCGCCCAGTCAACAACTGGCTCGACTTCTAAGTTGAAGTACTGTTCCACCTCTATTTCCAAGCACCATTTCCAGCTGCAAACAATACAGTGCAAAACTCTCAGGAGCACTGGAGGATCCTATTAAGAAATTCTCAACAATAAGTTGGGAGAGGTGCTGCAGAAGTATGCAGTATTACAACACTCAGAGTTACAATTCTTAATGCCAAATACTAGTCCAGCTATGGAATATGGGTTTGCTTCCTGAATATCGGCTGGTTATTTTAGAGATATGATTATTTATTTAGCTAGTACCATATTGTTAGGAAACTGCCTTTTTAAGACTACGCATCTTGAGAAGTTCAATTTATTCACTTAAAAATAAAACCAGTCCAATTTAAAGAGTATTTTGATATACAGTGATCTTAGCCAGAGAAACAGAATTCCCTTTATTGTGCTCCAGTAAAACCTTTAATTCACTTCCTAGCATGAAAGGAAAAAACAGATGCAAGAAGCACTTACATTGACATAGTCTTTTAATACATATCGAGCTGATCTTGGCTGGTCTGGCTCTCCATGAGCTGTCATAAAGCCCCTCATATCTGGAAGAGAAATCCAAAGTACATTTTGTATAAGTACAAGAGAATGAATATGTTCTTTTCTGCTGCCTAACTGCACATTTGTATCCTTTGTAAAAAGCAAAACACCCTTAGAAAGAGGCTTCTGCTGGGGGAGAAAAGGGAATATTGCTGACTGCAGTGGTACCGCAGAAGCATCCTGACCTGAAAGGAACAATGAGAGCTGGCATCTCCCTACCAGCAGAAACCTGCAGGGATTTTATTTTTGTTTTAAGGCTAGAGCATCAGAATTCATTGCATTCTTCAAAGTCCAATTCAAGACAGAGCTGATGGGAGGTATCTGAAAGTGTAAGAGCACCACACTACAGACTGGCAGGGCATCTCACCAATGTCCTCCACACCATCTACATCTGTCAGATGAGACTGGCAAAATATACCCAGGAGATGAGCCATTAACAAAGGCCATGTTGAGAGGAGGGCAAGTCCTAACATGGAAATTGAATGCACAACAAACCCAAGGCTGGCTTAGCTTTAAAACCATCTCCTAAGGCTGTGTTCAGGGCCATGCACACAGTGAAAGTGACAGATTTTATAAGGATCATCACTCACATCCATATGCTGTTAGCAGCTCTTCAGCTGTTGGCTTTCGATCTGGATCCTCATCTTCCCTTGGCCTTATAATACTTATTCCATAGGTTGCTTCCAAAATGTTTCGTGGGATATGCTGGCAAATGTAAGCTAGTGAAGGAAATGACCTGGTGGTTTTCAAGTAATCTTGCCCTGGTCACTCCAAGAGCACACATGAAGAATGACTTCTGGATTTTGTTGCAAATCAGAAAAACAGAACAAGTCTGACAACAAGACAAGGTTGTAACAAGGTGGGAAAAAACCAACACAGCAGGGCTGTTTTATCCAGTACGCCCCACCACCCTCATGGCATGAGCACGTGTGCTGCTAGCAGGGCTGCAACAGAATGCTTGGCATGCTCCAGATCCAGCCCTGCAGACGCTCCCACAAACCCCATACAAAGGATATTAGAGAAATAGGTGGGACATGGTCCCTCATCTGGTCTATCGGCAGAATTCCAGAACAAATCATTTCTGCTTTGGTAGAAACAAAAGATGGCATCACCAGACCCGGGCAGTCACAAAGGCACAGGCCAGGCTCCACATACAGGGTCTACATGACAAATAATCAATTAGTTCACTACAGCAAGTCGGCGTCCATGGAAGAAACAGGAAAAAAAACAAATCAAATGCAGAGAGGAAACATGGATGCAAATGAGAATAAGCAGAAATCCTACTAACACAGACCTCTGCCCTGCTGGCCCCAGCCAACAAATTAAGGACCACTGATGTGAAAGACAGTAGCACTCCCAAAATTCCTAAATAAAGCGTCCAGATGGGGTCAAGCAAGACCTTCAGCTCTCCAGTCTGATGGGAGAGATCAAAGCACTCCAGAAACCTTTAACTGTTTTGAAACAGGTAAGAGATTGAACAAGTACAAATCCCACAGTGGTCCCACATTATAGTACTGAAGTTGCTACCTCCAAATTAAAGCTTGATCAACACAAAAACAGCAGCAAAACTAGATTCATTCGCAGCAATGATGTGAACAAGAAGGATGGTTTGAAACCTTGACCTTAAGCTGCTCAGAGGATTGCCCACTTTAAAAAGTTTATTTTGTCTTGACTGGTGTTAAAAAAAAAACCAAAAAAACCCCACCAAAAATGGGACAAGGTACCTAAATAAAATCAAGAGATGAGAAATATCTCCCATTACACAGCAGCTTTCATGACTCAAACTGTTGCAAGAGTTTGGAAGCAAGAACGAAAGTTCAAAAATTATATACATCAAGACCAACCCTCTGCAACATACTTTGCTGGCCAGAATGGATACTGTTTGTTAGCAATACCTGAAAGTGTTTTGTACGGCCTGGTGTAGCAGACACCGATACCTTCTTATTTCCAAGGATTGTGTTGATGGTTGAACTTTTGCCAACATTAGGGTAACCCACCTAGATGACAAAGAAGTGGAATGGTAACATGGGTATCAAGCAGGGTGATTCCAGAAGACTGGCAGAGTTCTAACACAAAAATACTTCAATAAAGCCTAGGGCAAACAGTGGAGAACAATGAGCTCCAGTGGTTTGTGTTTTTATAACCTTACTGAAAAGCCAGGCTACAGGATGAATTTTAGCAATGGAGAGCTTAAGAAATTAAAACTTAGATTAAGTAAGTTCCATTAAAGCACAAAGTCCAACTCACCAGCCCAACATTTACTTCGCCATCTTTCACCCTTGGTCCATCATGCATGCTCTTGAATATCTCCAGCAGCTCATTTCTCTGTACCAGATAGCTGAAGTTCCTGACGTTCCTGTTCTGCCTCTGCACTCCATGCTGCACTGCAGCACCATCAGTCCTGTTTTCCCTCCTCTCTGAAGCAATGCCATTTATGCTGTCCCCATCTTCAGAACAGGTTTGCCAGGCCTCCTCTTCATCTTCTTCACAGTCCTCATACTCATCACTGCTGTCATCATCACTAACCAGGACTTGGTTTACAGTTAGCAAAGTGCTGTCTGTGGACATGCTTTCTGTGCTGCCTTGCGCCGCGTTGTCGTCTTCTTGACTGGAGCTTTCATCCTCAGAACTACTCGGGTGCTCTGCTACACTTTCAGCATCAAGTTCCTGTGTGAACAGCATTTCACAGGTGAAATGCAAAGACAGCACCACCAAGCCTCGCTGCTGACTGCAGTTGCTGCAGTACAAGCAACTGTATTTCCATCAGCCAGGTCCCAAGCACTGCCAATTCACTGCTTACATCCACAGGGTTTTTTTGTAAGGATCTTAAGCACTAGGCAGACATAACTAGCTCATTTCAGGAGAATCACAAAAGTATTCCAAGAGGGACTGTCCACAGCTTCTCTGTGAATTCATTAAGAGGCTTCTCTCCAGAAGCACAGCTCTGCATGCATGCACACTCAGGATTTTTAAAATTATTAAATGGTCCTAGTAATAGGAATGAATGTAATTTCTTCAAAATGTTCAGAACACAAAGCCATTTTGTTTCAGATCTAAGTATGTCTTGTTTTCAGTCCAAGTCTACATTTCTACCCTGCAGAGACTTCAGATTCAAAAAGGAATATCTTTTCAAAACAATAGTATTTTCACCTTTCAAAAAACCCAGAACTAACACTTTCACTCATTTTTAAAATCAGTCTCCAAAAACATTTTACACAAGGCCTGTAAAACAACCAACACAGTAGGTATTTTTGGAGGTGATATGGGATGTTTCACAGCTGAATGGCTGCCACAGATGAAACCAGTAACAGATGAAAGTGGCACCTATTGATAAGGTAACTTGGGGCAGCAGGCCAGTTTGTTCCACTTTTCCTTCAAGGACTTCAGGTTCTCTAAAGACACCCCTCTCTGGGAGAGAAAAAAACCTTTGCACAGATAACATCATCCCTCAGCACCTCTCTTTGAAAGTTTTCCAATTCTTTCAATGAGTTAAAAGTTTGCAAATGGATCTACAAGGGCTGTTTCTGCGTTCTGCACTTCATTCACCATTTTACTCTCCTCACTGTTGTCTATGAATTGATCATTCAAATGATGTTTTATAACTGCACAGGTCTTTAAAATAATCCTTCCCTGAAACAAGGACAGTGTCATTCCTAGAAAGGCAGTCAGGTCTATCACAAGTACAGCTGCAAATCAAGTTATCATCACCAGCCAGCACACGTCTAGTTTGAATTGGTCACCCATGGTACCTTTGCTTCTCCAGACAGCCGCTGACACTCTGCCAAAGCTGACCAGAACACCACCTTCACACCCTCCTTCTCAAAGAACTGTGCCCAAGCAGCCCGCTGCTCCTCACTCAGCAGATCTGCTTTGTTGATCAGGATCATGTTCTCCTTGTTGTTGCTGACTTCCTTAACGTAACTTTCCTGAAGAAAACAAGAAAAGGATCAGTGCATACTCTGGTTTCAACTCCTCCTCCCTGCACAGTAATACAAGAGCAGCAAGACAATTTACCCCATCCAGCTTCACAAGAGTGTAGCCAAGCTTACCATCCCCTGGGCTACATGGAACTGGTGTTTAGCAGACAGCTACAAGGACAAATTGGAGCATGCAACTACCACAATACAGCCTGTTGCTGGCCATATGTGCAAACACATCATCTGCTCAGAGCTATGACAAGATATTAATCAGCACCCTGCACTAGGAACTAAGAAAACCATTTGAGAAATTTAATGTCTCATTGATGCAGTGCTCTATAGTCTATCAATACAAAGTTGTCACTTCAATAATTCTTGATTCTTTGCTTTCTGTGCAGTGATTTTCACTCACTTGTATTCCACTATGTTTTTCCACAGAATAATTTCTCTAAGTGAGAACACTTCTAGTGGGTAATGAGGAGTAATACAGTATTTGCAATATAACATCTGCAGAACTGTCTCTAAATTCACAACATTCTGTGTGAAATATCAAAAGACATCAAATAAAAACAATTTTGTGCCAGAATACTTGCATACATTAATTAGCTATCCACTTAGGTACAACAGCAGAATAGTTTCAAGGTGGCTGAATGCTTTGAACAAAAAATAAATCATGTAAATGTTACAATATAAAACTAAGACGACATTCAAAAAGTGGTTTACTTACCAGATCTTGACATCTAAACAGAAGAGGGTTTCTAGCATCTACTATCTGGACTACAATATCACTGCAAAAGTAAAAGAAAGCCCCATAAAGTACTTCTCCTTACCTTACCTCAAAGGGAGCAGCAAGGCATGACAATTATTCACTTGTAGGTTTTGCTTGGAATTTTAAAAGTTTTTAACTGTATTATCCTACTAAGTACCTTTACTGAATAACAGCACCTCAGCAGCCCAGCTGCCCCACAGAGCCATGTCTGTGCTACAAGCCAGTACTGCTGGGCAGCATTTCCTCCTCACTTAGCTCATTCCCCTGCACAGCTGGCAAGTGGGAAGGAAACATGCCAGTTTGGCCAACCCATCCACCTTCCAGAAATGCTCATCAGGCAAGAACCACAGCAGTGGTATTCTCTGCTTTAAAAGGGTACTAAAAACTGTGATAACACAAATGTATTTATGTGTATTTTCATCCCCAGCTGTGCCAGGGCAGTCACAGAAAGAAGAGATGGTTTTCCCTCCACAATGAAACATTCTGGAACATTGCTGTTCCCTCTGCACGGAACAAAGTCTCCCAACAAACAACCTACAGATTCTTAGCATTTGGTATTAGGCATTTTGAGAATTTCTTTGTGCCCTTGTTATAAAAATCATAAACCAGTAAAAAAGCCTTACAACCTGCTTTTAGTAAACACCTTCTAAACCCAGTCACCAGGTTGCCACCACACATTTGAGCAAGATTCCTCAGTTCTACACATCAATTAAATGCAGTGGCTTCATATTCCAAAGATATTAACACCTCTTTCCTCAAAAGGACAGGGAAAACTTAACTACTGCCTCTTCCACTAGAACTTTTCCAGGCAGGTAGTTTAAAACACTTATTGCCACATGCTGATTCTATTTGTTTGACAGGGATTTCTGTTAACTCAGGACAGTTTCAGAACACCATGGGTTGAATGGAAGAATTTCAAGCCTCACTAGGCAGTTGGTTACATAGAAAAAAAAAAAAATCAATAACCACCCCAAGGGAGTAATTTAATAAGCCACATGGGTACAAAGAGGTACTGCACAGTTACAGAAATTCAAAGATCAATACAAGAGAAAGCTGACAGTGACACCGGGATAGGACATAGCTGGGAACTAGTGTGAAGCAAACACATGAAAAGGCTGACAACAGATCAAATTATCTGACAAGATAAGGGACTGAATGACTTTTCCATTTGCTTCTGAGACATCCTCCTCACTCTATATAAAATAAAAACCCGCAAGGGCAGAAAGGCATTAATAACACATTCCAGCCATCTCAACACATCCAGCACACACACAGTGCCCATCATGACACCCTACACAGGATGCTCCTGACCAGCACTCTCCCAGCCAAAGGTCCAACAGTACCCAGTACAAAGCCCCTTCTATGAAAGGACCAGCTCATCATGACCTCACTGGTGAAGCATTTTTCAATTTTAGGAAAATCAGACGAGATGATCTCAAACTTAATTACTAGTGAAATTAAATGCCCCAGTTAGATTAACATAGCAGATAGCACTCTTATTGTATTACAGCTCAGCAGAGCAAACAAAGCTATTCCTGTGGTATGACAGCCTGTTGTCTTTTGTGCACTTCTGCAACTTCTCTGCATGGCAAAGGGCCAAGGAGCAAGAGATTCCCTTTCCCAACCCGTAGTTCATCTCACTTGCCTCCTGCCCCTGAACAGCTGCAGCTGTGTGGCTGGGAAAAGAGGAAGGGGTTAATCTCAGTAAGAGACAAAGACACCTTCTCAAAAGAGACTTCCCACACTGAGTTACTGGAAGAGGTCAAGAGCAGCAGCATCTGAAGAACCTTCAAAGACTCAGAGCAATCCACCTGCAGATTGCAGTGCTGAGAACTAGCAGGCACCACTCAGCAGCTGCCATTCTTCACATCACATTTTGATCACTTTGAAACAAAACCACTTCAGTGCTGACAACATTACTTAGTTGTTTACCCAGTGCTCAGATTTGAAGCTTTACTCAAAAGCTTCAATTCACAAAACATTAAACAATACCTTTCAAAAAGTGGATAGTAAAATACTTCACCTTCTTTCAATGACTCTCCACAGCTGACGCCAAAATTCCAAGTTTCGTTCAAATGGGGTGAGAATTAACTTTTTCTCTTCCTCAAGGCTAAGGCAAAACAAAAAATGAAAGATGTCACATTTGGTCCAGGCCAGGCTGTAAGCCCACTACCAGTTTTGACTTAGATCCAGGAAGCTTTAGTTTCGGAGAGAGCTCTCAAAGCAAACCTGTATATAGATACTATTTCTGCTGGTCTTGCAAACAGATCAAGCATCCACTGCTGTCAGTGGCACTGGTTCTGCAGTGACACAGCACTCCTGATTATGCCAACGGAGAAGTGGTAAGTGATGGAAAGAACAAAAACTCTTCAAAAGTCTGCCCATGGAAGTTCAGAAACACAGTAATAAATGAAGTTACCCCAAGTACGCACAGTTACTACTGAGTCCCACTTGGAAAAGGTAAGGAATTTGGGGATGGCACCAGAATGGCTCTATACAACCTCTAACTTGCTGTTATCACCACCTGAACAACTTTACTCAGAGCAAAGATGGGTTTGCAGGGCATGAGCAGATATCACACAATTCCCCAAACCAACACCAGCACAAGCTGCTGTACACAGGCTAGCAGCACTACCTGCTATTGAGAGCAGCACTGTTGCTCTTACATAACACATCCAGCACTCCTCTACTTCACAGGCAAATGCAGAACATCCCATGCCATCCTGAAGAATTTTAGAAGAACACACAAGACAGCTTTGCAGAGCTCAACACAAAGACCTGTTTGGACTGTGGTTGGGATGTCCAGCCTTCTAGGACAAGTACAGGGAGCTACTCAGAAGATGTTAATTGTATTGATCCAGCAAGGATAAACACAACCCACTGCTTCCTGTGTCTCTAAATGCCACCAGCTGTTTATCCAGACACAAGCAGCATACTCACTGGGCAAGCTGTCGCCTCCACTCTAGAAAGCTCTCCCTCTCTGCTTGCTTCAAGTCCTCTGCACTGGTTGTTCTATCCCAGTGTGGCCTGTAACAAGAATATTTTGGAGTGAGTGGTCAGAAATAATAGTCAGGCCAGTTACATTACTGCAGTAAACAGAAAGAACACAAGCACCACGTGTTCAACTGTGCTAGGATGGTTATAGTTCAGATCTGAGTGCACTTGGTTTCAGCAGCCTTAAGCACATCTTTCCTTGTTCCTTCCAAACTCCATTAGTTGAGAGTACATGCACCAGATCTCACAATGCTGCTTTCTCCAGCTAAGACTTGTTAGGCCTTTAAGATGGGGGATTAATCTCCCTGTTTGCCACATACAGGGCTCTGGAAAGGCTTACCAGGCAGCCTGGATGTACCAGCTCCAGCAGTGCCAACTGAGCACGAAACCCCCACAACCAGGCCGGATGGGCTGGCACTGGGAGCACTCACATGGCAGGCTGACAGCTGTGCTGTGGTTACAGCAGGCTCATGCAGGCTACTTAGCGGCTTCCCCAAAAACAGGGTATTGGCACAGCTGGAGGCTGTCTTTGCAGCAACCGAGGGGGCTGAGCTTGCTCAGCCGAGGGGCATCCATGCCCGGCCCTGCAGGACTCGCCTCCGAGGGATGCGCAGGAACTCCCGGTTCTCCCGGTGCAGCTGATGGATGCGCTGAGCCTCCTGCGCTGTGAGCAGGCCCGTGCAACTCTGGGCACACACGATCTGGGCATTCAGACGCTCTGCCAGAGGGAAGGACGGTCATCTAAAGCCACCTGTCCCCAGCCCTGCTGACCCCTGCCACCGCCCCTGGCTTCGGACCTCATCCCCCATGCCCCTGTTCCCCGCCCGGCCAGACTCACTGTCAGCCCTACAGACCCGATCCGACCCGCTCCTCCTCCCACTCCCGCCTCCCCACATCGCTCCCGGCGCTCCTCCCGGGTCCCCAGGCCGGGGGTCCGTGCCCAGCCCCGGCTCTGTCCCTCACCGGCCACGAAGCGGGTGCCGGCCAGCTCGGCCGTGGCCAGGAACTCCTCCAGCGAGCTCTGCTCGGGCTCCGACNCGCCACAGCCGCCGGAAAGGACAGCCCTGAAGCCGCCCCCTTCCACCTTCCCCTTCCGCCGCCCGACACCGCCCCTTACACAGCCCCTTACACCGCCCCCTCCACCGCCCCCGCCCCGCAGCGCTCCGGGCAGGTGGAGCCGCGTTGCCCGCGCCCGCCGCTGTGCGGCGACACCGCACCGGCACCGCACCCCTGACACCGCACCGGCACCGCATCCCTGACACCGCATCCCCGACACCGCATCCCCGACACCGCATCCCCGCCAC
>VXAU01003549.1:1944526-2047603 GCA_013399695.1 Formicarius rufipectus | reverse complement strand
CAAGGATGTGAGGCGGGCGGGCAGCCCAGCCGCCGCCGCCGTGGCATGCCCCCCCGCGCCCGGAGCCGTCGGCGCGGCGCGTAGCCGCGGCTCCGCGGGGCCATGCTGCCCTGGAAGCGGAGCAAGGTGGAGCTGGCGGCGGGCGAGGCGCGGCGGCAGAGCAAGCCCAAGGGGTACGCGGTGAGCGTGCACTACTCGGCTCTCACCTCGCTGGCCCGCGCCTGCCCCGAGAGCGCCCTGCACCGCGTGGGCAGCATGTTCCGCTCCAAGCGGCGGAAATTCCGCGTCACCAGCGAAGACCCCACGTACACTGTGCTCTACCTGGGCAACGCCACCACCATCCAGTCCAAAGGCGAGGGTTGTACGGACCTGGCCGTCTGCAAGATCTGGAGCAAGAGCGAGGCAGGCCGGCAGGGCACCAAGATGAAGCTAACCATCAGCGCGCAGGGCATCCGCATGGCCCACGCCGAGGACAAGGGTCTGCGCCGGCCCGGCCACCTCTATCTGCTGCACCGGGTCACCTACTGCGTGGCCGACCCGCGCCTGCCCCGTGTCTTCGCCTGGATCTACCGCCACGAGCTGAAGCACAAGGCGGTGATGCTGCGCTGCCATGCCGTGCTGGTCTCCAAGCCCGAGAAGGCGAAGGCCATGGCACTGCTGCTCTATCAAACTTCAGCCACGGCACTGGCCGAGTTCCGCCGGCTGAAGAAGAGGGACGATGCGCGGCACCAGCAGCAGCAGCTGGTGGGCGAGCAGAGCATCCCGCTGGTGCCGCTGCGCAAGCTGCTGAACGGGCAGTGCTGCTACAAGCCGCCGGTGGAGCGGAGCCGCAGCGCGCCCAAGCTGGGCTCCATCACGGAGGACCTGCTGGGCGAGGAGCAGGAAGAACGGGCCATGCACTGCGACTGCGAGGACATCCTGGAGGCGCTGGGCGAGCCCGAGGGCGAGCTGCTGCGCCCCGGCGCCGGCCGCGGCGAGAGCCCAGAGCTGGGCCAGCTCCTCCGCGACCTGGGCGAGCTCAGCCTGGGCAACGACCTGCGCTCGCTGCGCGCCGACCTGCGCGTTCGCCGGCTGCTTTCCGGGGAGAGCACGGGCAGCGAGTCCTCTCTGGAAAGCGGCGGCACAGACGGGGCCGCCCCGCCCGGCAGCGACGCCGAGCAGCCGCCCCCCGGCGACCCCGAGACCGGCTGAGCGCTCGGGCCCCTTCGGGCGTGAGCGGCGCCGCCGAGGCCCACCGGATTCCCTCCGGGAATGCACGGCCCCGCCGGGGCACACTGAGTTCCTTCCGGCCCCTCCGGGAGTGCACGGTCCCGTCCGGACGTGCACGGCCCCACCGGGGCGCACCGGTCCCCTCCGGCCCGGCCGAGGGGGTTGCGCGGCCACGCCGGGGCCCCTCGGGCAGTGCGCGGAGCCGCCGGGCGCGCCGGTTCCCCGCGGCGCCCCCGCGTCCCGCAGCATCCCGGGGAGCGGCCGTGCTTCCCGTGCCGGTGGCCACTGGAACCGGACCCCAGCCCGCCGCGGCCCGAGGAGGGGAGGCGGCCGCGGGCTGTTTACCTCCGGCTCAGCCCTTGAAGATCTGCCAAATTCCTGGAATAGCTTTCCCCGGGGAGGGCGGCGGGAGGGAGGTGTTGCGCCTTGTTTACAGACAGAAATCTCACATCCGAGAGGCCCCCCCCGCCGTTTTCTCTATTAAAGTCACTCCATCGTGCTGTCGTGTCTGAGAGGTTTGCACTGTTGTGAAGTTGGGTTTTTTATTATTTTTAAGTTAGACCTTTTTTTTTTTTTGGGCTCTGGTCCTGTTCCCCGATCTCAATGCTCTAGGTCTTTTGCTGTGCAAAAGAAGACTCTACTTGTGGCTGTTCACCTGTACATAGGGAAATGTATGCAAATACATTTTGTTATTTTTAAGAACACCACCATTGCGATCTCCTCTGTTTGCACATATGTGAAGAAAATAAAGATGACAGTAATTTAAAAGAAACTGGGGTTGTTCTGGCAATTTGCCCTGTGCGTGTGTGTGTTCCTGTAGGGAGATGGGGGTGAAAGATCCCTTGGGATGTGTTGCAGGTGCAGGAGGGCACCGCACAAAAAGGCTGTTCCAAGCAGCCAGCGTGATTCAGGAGCTCGCTGGAAATGTTACACAACAGGGAAATGTAAACCGGGTGCTTAATGACTCTTACAAGACGCAGGGATAGGGTTTTCTCCCTGCAATCTCTAACGATGGGCAGAAAGCCTCGTGTCAGGGCGCTCTGGCTGGATCTTAGTTGGGAGAAACTCAGTTGTGGAGCTGTGTGGCCGCCCTGGGGCGAGCTGCCAGTCTCCTGGGCGCTGGGAATGCCCAGGCATTGGGATTACCTGGGCGCTGGGAATGCCGCACAGCCCGCGCGCGGTTCGCACTCAGGTGCTGCTGCTGCAGTCGTTCCCTCGCCGCTCGAAGTGCCAGCCTGAGACAATTTCGTAACCTCACCCAGGGTAAGCAGCGAAGTTGATTAGCCACAGGACTGCCGCGATATTTTTAGCTGTAAATCTGTTTGTAAGTGGCAGGCTCCCAGGACAGTAGAGATGTTCCGGTTTCATTTGTCCTCAAGTGGAGGTATCAATTAAGATAATTAATCTGGTATTTCTGATGTCTAAATGTTTTCCACCGTGCCTATGCTGCAATCAGGTGAGTTGCAGGAATGTCATTGAAAAGCCCAACCAGCTGCTAGGGCCAGGCCACACTCCTTGTGCAAGGAGCCTGCCTCAGAACTTGTAAATACCCCATTAAAACCAATTGCAAAATCTGCCACCACACCAGTGAGAAGCTTTTACTATTGCCTCAGTGAGAGTCAATCAGAGGAGGGGAGGCATGGTTTCACGGGAAGGGGTAGTGGGAAGAGGGAGGATTCCCCCCATATTGGACAGCTTGCCTGGATCACAAACAGCCTGTGATGGGCAGTGAGATGCAGTAGGTGACAGTGGGTGCTGCTGGATTTGAGCACGCTCAGGCCAGCGCTGCTGAGATACACCTTGCTGAAGAAATAGTGCGTTTTGCTGCTTTTTCCTCAGACAATGCTCCCTCTGCCTTTCCTAGGGAAGGGAAGGGACCGGTGATGAAAGACAAATGAAGCATCAGGGAGAGCTTATCCCACAGTTCTTTCCTCAGGATGAGGACTGCCTGGGGGGCTACAGGCAACCTTCAGTGCCCTGGACTGAAGTGGGTGCCCCAGGTCTATATCCAGAGCTCTCTGTCACCACATGCTCTCTCCTGGGGCAGAGAGCAAGTAGTGCCCAGAGCAGGGTAGAGACAGGGACCTAGAGAGCAGAGCAGGGTATGCAGGGGGATTCATAGGCTGGTCTGAACTAACCACAGTTGCTGAATGACTGAGTGGTGTTTGCTTTACATCCTCTGCATATGCTTAAAGGTGACATTAGCTCAGTCAGTGCTTTCCCTCTCACCAGAAGAGCCATCATGACTGCAACAGTGAGAAAAGGTTTTTTTTCACGTGCCAGAGCTAAAAGCACAATTCCCTGAGCAGCATCAGGGGCAGCCAGGGCCTGAAGTGTTTCCCTTTGAAGCCGTTAGCGAGGCTACTGTGCAGTTTCCTTAGAGGCCTGTACAGGTCATTAGTTGTAAATGTAGAGTCCAAATCCCCTTGTGCCTGGGATATTTTGGTACTAGAACCATTGAAAAAAAATGATGCCTATTTATGCAGTGCTAATGCAAGGTAATTCATGTGTGCTTAACTGCTGTGCGCTCCCTATAGCAGCATGCATGGGCCTACAAATGAGAACAAGTGCATGTGAGGAGAAAAGGGTAATTTTATTTTCTGCACAAGTTTGAAGGAGTATCTCCCTAGGAAGAGGAGAGAGCCTTCTCTCCAACAGTTTTGAGTAAAAGGCTGAGGTCTTTCTGATTTTCCTTTGAAACACATAGCTTACTGAACTGAAAAGCCTACTGCTGGCTGATGAGCTGATGTGGACAAGCACAGGGAAAGGCTTGCTCCCATAGGTAGAGGACGAACTGTTCTGTGGTCTCTGCTCAGTTCTGCTCAGCTCTGTGCTGTGCCAGGGCTGCTCCCTACTGATGAGGTGCAGCATCCCACTGAGCGTGGCACGGCCCCTGCTGAGGCTGTCAGCAGAGCTGCATTCCCTGTCGATCAGGCTCCATCCAACAGCACTAACTCAGCCCTACAGCTGGGCACAGTGAATGAGCCCCTGACACAGAGGAGGCGTGCAGGCTGTGCAAAGAGCCGAGCAGGCTCTGAAACTGCTCACCAACAGCCAGCAGCCCCATCCCACCACTGCTTTCCTGGAGATAGGCTGGCAAAGGGAGAGCAAAGGCAGCCTCATTGCTCTGCCAGGAGGTTTGAACTGTGTGGGGAGAAGTCGAATATGGGAACAGATGTTTGCAGAATTACATGTCAAGGACTGCTATCTGCCCGTGATGCTAATCACTCCCCTGCCATGGCTCAGTGGGTCAGGCTCCTTCCTGGCTTGGGCAGCTATTGGAGGTTTCCAGCACAGCACAGCTGAACACTGAGCTCCACACATCTCTGACCTAGCAGGCAGCACGTGATGAATTGGCCAGAAAACACCTACAACAAACAACATGACACCAGGAAAGGCAATGATCCTGCTCTGCTGCTTCAGCTGCTGGTCTGAGCCTGGCACATGGAGCTGATGCCTTGGCAAGTCAGCTTAGGTACTGCACCAGGTATCTGAGATTCCCAGAACATGTTATGGATAAATAGAGCATGTGATTATTCCAAGCAACGGTGATGAGTACCAGAACATGAAGATACTAAAGGGAAAAGAGCCCTTTTTGCTAATACTATTTGTTGACTGTATTTGCTGGTGTCCTACAGATCTGCTCCTGCACATAGATAATGAACCCGAGGGAAGACCACGCAAATGTGGAACTGTTGGCAAGACCCTATATGAAGCTTCTTGTTTTTCTCTGCCCTTAACATGACCTTCTCCCATCCTTAGGTCTTCCTCATCCACAACAGGAAAAAATATCACATATAACCAGAAAAATTAGCCAGTGGTCAAGTGAGCCAGGTCATGAAATAACTTTTATCCCAGACTGTAGTACTGATTTAAATCCAGAATTATTTGGATTTCATTTAGGTGGTGTGCCTTCCATGGGGCACATCCAGTTTGCCTGGCCAGGGCTGATGCTGTGAGAACTGCTGGCTGAGGGTCTGCTTTGGACTGCTGGATGTGAGGTCTGGTTGAATGGCACAAGGTCAATGGTGAAACCTCTTCCTTTTTGGGGTCTACAGGCAATACTCAGTATCAAGTATAGCCTTGGGATAGTTCCAAATCACCTTCAGCACACACACTGTCACTTCTGATAGGGAAGCAGGACGGCGTCAGGATTTCCTCCTTGATGGTGTGTTGGAGAAGAGCAGCTGACCTGTCCCATTGCTGTTAGTCATCCCCAAGGCACCACAACTGTTCCACTGCCCAGTTCTCAGCCGTCTGCCAAATCCCCTGTTACTCAGTGGGGAAAATTCCCCCAATTTCAGTCTGAAGGGAAGGCACAGGGCAGACAACGTACCATCAAACCATCCAATGGGGCTGTGGGTAAAAGCACTCACAGCCCTTGGTTTTCTTGGTTAAGGGTGGGCAGGGTCCCATGAATGATGAAAAAAACCCTGTGTGCTCAAATGGAGTGCAATGCCATCCACCTATGCCTCCCCTCCCACTTCTTCTGGAGCTGGGAGAAAAAAAAACCCTCTGCATTTCCAAGGTCAGCAGCAGCCCCAACTCCCACAGAGCTCACATGCCATGAAGGCGTCTCCCCCTCCTCATCCCAGCCGCTGGTAGCAGCAGGGGCTGTTTTCCCCAGCAGCTGGAAGGAGATGATGTGCAGGGACAGGAATGTGAGGGCAGGCAGCTGGGGCAGTGCATGGACAGCGTGGGGTCCCAGAGGCCAGGCCGGGTCAGTTCATCCACAGAGTTCTAAGAGTCCCATGGATAAACCAACCTGGCTTGGCCCGTGAGGTTCTGCTTCTCCCCCAATCTCCATCACCTGCCTCATGCAAGGTGACAACTCCAGCTTGCTGGCTGGTGGGATGTAGGGGTCTGCATCTTGATTAGTGCCCTGCAAGGTGCATGAGCTGGGGGGAGGAGAATTGTTTGCTGCTACAACCCCGCATGAAATCAAAGCTATGAATTCAGAAAAACATGACATTCCCCTTGCCGGTGGGGGCTCTGCCTGGAAGGAGGGCTGAGTACTATTAAAACACTTGGAGAAACAGTTATATAATGAAGGACAAGGTTCCAATCCATCCCTTGGCTTTGCAAGGCAGCTCTGTGAGGAGCTGAGCTCCAGGCTGCAGCTGCCCAGCACCCTCCAAGATCCAACCTTGGTAACTACGGACCATTATGCTGCTGAGGGGGGGAGGAGGGACAAAGGCTGCAAAATGCTTTTTTCCAAACTGGGAGATGTTCTGCATGCTCAGACATGGTAAGCCAGAGCACAGCTCCCATCTGTGGGCTTAAACCAAGTCCCTTTGATGGTAGGAGCTGGCCCTGGTCTGGTGTGGGATAGCCTAGGACTGACTAGGGGCAGGGGCTGCTTGATGCAGGCATGTAGGCTTTCATGCCACTTGGACCCAGTGGTGGTACATCATGGTACACAGCATCTGTCTGCATGCCCCAAACATGCCCTCAGCTCTGTGGATAGGACCCTGGAGAACTGGTCACAGAAAATATCTTTATCTATACAGTTCCTTCCATACTCTCCTGCTCTAAAATGGGGGGCAGCTGGACAGCCTGCCTCCTGCAGTTGGTTCTGCTGCCACCCCACACAGAGGGGTGACACGCTCAGTGGTGCATCCAGATCTGGAAATCCCTACTGCTCTGGCACAGGTGAGCTGGGGGGGATGCAAGGAAAAGGCTCTGGGATGGGATTCATCACTCCTCCCGCCGCACCGTGAAGTTGCACGCAGTCTGCTCAGATGCATGAGCAAGCTAAACTGTGACGTTAATTAGTGCTGACAGTGTTCCTGGAGGGAGTTGGCAGAGCAGCAGCACCAAAGCTGCTGCTGCTGGGTCTGTGTGCAGAGCCAGGCTCTGCACCAGACTGGCCTGGCTGTGCCATGGCCCTTGAGTCCAGCTACGCTGAGATCTGCACTCACTGTGGCTCCAAAAATCACAGTGGGAGGTACACCCTCAGAGCTGAGGGACAGGAGAGGCAGTGCTTGAATCCAGCCATGCTGAGCATCTGCCCAACATTGCTGTGCCTTTTTCAGCCAGGCCTGATTGCATCTGGGTACTGCCTTTCCCAGCTCTGCATGCTCCCCTCCCCTGTGGCTCTTCCCTCTCGTTGTGTTTCTTCAACCCCAAAGCACTCCATCCCTCAGTGTCACTGTCTTTCTCTCACAGCTCTTTTCCCATCCCAGTTTCCTGCTGAGTAAGAACTTCCACTTGCTGCTGTTTCAGCAAATGCCATTGAGGATTGCCTGCACTGGCACACAGTGCAGGCAGCCCCGAGTGCTGAGGGCTTCTCCTCCTCTGGGCAAGGAACGGTTAAGGGAATTAGGATGAAAAGTTGATAAAAATAATTTGGTAGCTCCTGTAGGAAGACTGTGATTTAGCTTAATTATCATAATTACATTTTCAATATCTTTGCTAATACTTATGAAACAGTAGAGTCAAATGTGAATGCAGCTGCCTGTTTTTCCTAACAGTGACTCCTCATTCTGCTACTTGAAGGAGGTCAATGGGCACATCAAGCCAGGCACCAGGGAGAGCAGGCAAGGAGGTGGTATTTCCCCAGCACCTTGTTTTGGGCATTGGGAAGCCTTATTCCCCTCCGCATAGCACAGGGTATTTAACTTCAGCTCCAGGACCGGCAATGCAATCATCTGAGTGTAGCCCACTTCAGTGTAAAACATCTCTACTCCTGAAAGTGGGAGAAAATAGTCTGGAAATACTTTTCTCTGAGCAGGGATACCTGTACTTTCTCTGCCCATGCACACTGTGGTTGATGATCCCCAGAGGCATCTCCATCCATGTCCATGGTGGCCAGGAGATGAGACTGGTACAAGTAGAGAGTCAGTCCTAGGCAGCTACTGGGAGGAACTTTCATTAGCAATAGCTAATTAAAGTTGAGTGTCAGCAGTGATGCCTTCTGAACATGGCCAAGACATGTTTGCCCTGCAGCTTGCTTCTGTCTCTGCTCACCTGGGAGAAAAGAGAGGCTTCCCACCAGCAAAGGCAGATCCTGGGATTCATGCCCTGCCCACTACCTTCTCTGGAGGTCCCAGAAAAGCCTGTACAGAAGGCAGCTTGCCAAGGCCCTGGCAGTGATAGGCACCGTGGCCAGGAGGCAAATGAGCAAGGGGAAGATGCAGCTACAGAGAGCTGAGTATGTGCTGTTTCCATCATGCACAGACTCCTGAGGAGCAGTCAGTGACACAGGAAGTCCTTCCTCATCCCAACATCTACGTTTCATTTGGGATGTAGACCGACCCACCTGGAGAGTTCCCCAGTGCAGGAACAACACACAGGTTCCTGCCCTGTTCTGCGCTGGTTCAGAAACAGTAACTCCATTCCATGTCCCAGTGTTCCCTCAGGCATCCCCAATATCTCCACATATCCAGCTCTGATCAATGCAGGATTGGGGCAGATCTATGTGCTCAGACTCCCTCAGGGCAATCTGTCCCTGCAGGTGACACTGTCCCATCCTGCCTCCCACCTGCCACACTGCTCCAGCAAGTTGCAGGATGAGTACTGAGCTGCTTATCTTTAGTGCTACTCTGATCTAATTTTACATTCTTAAGCAATGTCCAGGCTTTAGAAAGTGTCTCATAATACAAAGTCTCTTCATGGCAAGGAGGGGAGTCCCTGCTCTAATACGGCAGTTATCCCACAGCACCAGTTCAACATTATCCCACACACCAGTATGGCATTCCCCCATACACCATTACTGCAGTTATCCCACAAACCAGTACAGAAGTTATCCATCCCACATGCACAAGTACAGCAGTTATCACCTAAACATGACTTTCCTGCCAAAATCCTCTGGCTGGAGGCTGGCTCAGCAAATTTCTAGCAAAGCATACATGCTACAGCTGTGCAAGAGACCCAAAAGTCTACTAGGATTTGCTGGAGCTGGCAGCCACTCTAAGATCTGCCTTCTCCCTGTTTGGAATCCCCACCCAATCCCATAAGGACCTTTTGGTTACTGCTGCTTTGAAGTGAGCTGAACCTGCTGTCTATTCCCAGCTCTCACTGCTGTAACAAGAGAGAAACACCAAGGAAACCAGACCCTTCAGGCTGCCACCAGGGAGGCAGAGGAGCGAGAACCACTGCAGACACAGGGTATTGCAAGGGCCTGTTGTGCAGCAGCAGAAAGACCAAGAGTCCCTATTGCACCTCTGGGCTAACCTAGAGGTGGGGTTCGTCAGCTAGGCCATAGATGGTCATTATTTCTGCTTCTCAGTTTGGGATTCCAGGACTTGTGATGTGACCTGAGCTCAGATGCACTCCATAGTCATGCAGCATCCCTGTGAAAGCAGCTCTATGGACACTTACACCCACACTGCCCCATGGCACCTCTGTTAGCAACACTGCAGAAAGCTATTTCAGGACCCAACATGACTCTCCCTGATGTCAGGTCCAATTAGCTATATCCTGCAAAGCAAAAAAGTCCACTAAAGCCAGCTCTGATGGGACAATGCCATTAAGATGTCCCAGGTGCTCATCTGAGTTTCCCAAGCAAACCAGGAGCTAAACATAGTCCTGGGAAAGTAGCAGGAAGGGGTGGCTGCTGTGCTCTGCACTGAGGTCTCCCAGGGCACTTAGCTGCTGCGTGGGCCATTCCTTCTCTTTCATACCCTGACATTCCCCTGCTCTGCCCCTGTGCAGGCAGTGGGCAGGATTCACCTCCGTGCTCTAGAGATATAGCAGAGGTCAGTCTGGGCTCACCCTGGTGGGCTTGAGTCATGCTTTGCCCCACTCATCAGGGCCCACCAAATCTCACTGCCATTTTCCAAGGAAATAACCATTTGAAAAAAAAAAAAAAAAAGGAGATAAAGAGTAATTAGTCAAAATAGTGAGAGACAGAGAATTTTAGGCATTTAATATTTTCATTGTCCTCCCCCACAATGGCATTATCCTTCTCTAAATAGATGCTGAGCTGAAGACATAACAACACCCTACTTCCCCCAAATAGCTTGAGCTTGAGTGAAACAAATGCAGGAAGTTTGGAGGGGTCAAGGCAGAGCCGTTGTGAGCTAGGAACCTGGGGGCTTCTTGGGGGCGCTGGCACTTCACAGGGCTGGCAGCTGAGCTGCAGCAAGCCAGAACATGGGATCCTGCCCTCAGTGAAGTGTGGGTGCACTGCAAAAGAGCTGACATGGAAGGTTCTCGCTCTCAGTCCCCATGTCTGACCCTTGTGCTGCCCCGTCCCTAGGATGGCACCAGCAGGGCAGCGCTGAAGTGTGGCAAGGGCAGTAGAAGTGAGACAGACTCCCCAGCCCGTCACGGCTGGCTCCCAGGAGCTAGCTGGTGGTGGTGGGCTGTCCTGCCTGCTCCCGGTGCAGCGCAGCCCACCCGGGAGCACCCGCCGGCCGGAGCAGCCGCGGGACAGCTCCTGCCGTGGTGTGATGGGACGGGAACGGGTGTCCCTGGTGCGGTGCAGCTCAGCTTCGCTGCCGCTGTGCCGTGCGTGGGGAGACTGACGGGATGCTCCGGCTGCGAGCAGCTCCCGCACGGAGATGGCACACGCGGGGATTGCGGTTCCCCTGTGGTGCCCGTGTGCCGTGGGGACAGCCGTCCCGGCTCTTCTCCCCGAAGCAGGGGTGACATTCCCTCTCCCAGGCAAATGCCAAGCCCGGCCATCACCCAGGGCTGTGCCGGCACCCCCGGCAGGAGCTGTTTCATCAGGACCGCGGTTTTCGCATGCGAGAGCAGAGCCCCCGACTTGACCCGCACTGAGACAGGCAGACGTGGTTCGCCCCGAGGGAAGAGGCAGCACCTCCAGACTGCAACCCCAGCGAGCCTCGTCCGGGTTCAGCTCTAGAGCAAGGCACGGACACGCTGCTGCTGGAAGCTACGGTACTTAAGCAACTTTGCACAATCGTCTGTAAATGGCAGAGCCATCAGTAAGTCGCTCGGAGGGGGAGTTAGACCTTCCCTCCCAGAGTAACACAGTTAACTGAAGCAGAGGCAGGAAAATTGCTAGATGAAGTAGTTTGGTAACTGTGAAAAAAGAAGAACTCGTTTTCTTTGTCTTGCAGCAGCAAATTGCACAACGTGACCTGCAGTAGCTTCAGCTCGGCAGGTTTTCAGGAGAGGCTGCGGGGTGGTTTAAAATTCAGACAGTGGGGAGAGCTGAAGCTGTTGTGGCCCGTGTGGTATCCATAAGGAATGCGGCGGTGGGTGATTTAAGTGGCAGTGGCTGCGTTTGCTTTGCTATTTGAGTGACCTCCACAGCCATGGGTGAGCTCTCCTCTCTTGTTTTGGGGGTCTGCTCAGAGAGGAGCTGGCTCAGCCCCAGGTCCTCCTCATGTTCCCAGGGTAAGGTGAGCTAACAGCCCACGTACCAGAGATGCATTAAGCAAGAGAAGCTTTTATGAGCTCAGCTTGCCAGGTTGTCATAAGAACCATTATGGTGATGATGACTTTTAGCCCTGTAACATAAAAATACTCTTTGTCAAGGTGAAGAGATGCTCTGCAGGTTGGCCCAAAATGGAGGAAGAAAAGCCACCAAGAGAGCTCAATTAGGATTAATTGCTTGTCCTGCTGTCACCTTCATGCACCCTAGGCCCAGACATGAACTGGTTGTGGTGGACGCAGAACAAAAAAAACAGAAGGAAAAAAAAAAGAGTACTGCTGAGAGGAATCAGCAGCAGAGACCAGGAGGAGTCCAGGCCAGGAGAGAAAGCCCAAGCCAAGGTCTCTCTCCTCCCCTTCTTCCCTGCCTCCCCAGATGCTGCTTCCCCATCCCTACTTTGCCACTGGGAGTTGAACAGGAGTGCTCCAGCATGAGGCAAAGGCCATTGACATCATACATTTAATTCAATTCACAAAAGGCTACTGCATGTTAAAAGGAAAATTAAAAAAAAATAATCCCACAGAAATCTTCCAGGTCTATTTTGTCCCAGTTTTAAATGGTAAAATCTGTACTTTGTTCTCAGTCACTGTTGCAAAATTGAACCACTTTCAGCCTCTCACCTTACAGGCCGCCTCCACGCAGAGCTGCTGAGTACAGCACAGAATGAAAGCGCTCACTTGGCCTAGAAACCTGAAGTGTGTGAACCTCACTAAAACACACACAGGGAGCTGGGCTTTGAAGTGGAGTGAAGCCAGAAGACAGTGAGTCCCCAAAGGATGAAGTGTGGCTGCTTCCAAGATGAGGAGTGCACCTCCAGCTGAGAGACACTCTGTACCTGACAGTCTCGTAATGCCTCCCTGATAACAGCCCTGGCCTAGAAATAGCTCTGTGCTAGATCATGCTCTCAAGAGACTGATGAATGTTGCTGACTCCCTGCAGTGTCCCAGCAGCTGGCTCCTGCCTGGCCCACTGCCCCTTGGCTCACCAACACCAGGGCCTGACTTGAGGACCTGCAGAACCCTTGTCTAGTGAGCACTGAGGTTTGCTCAGGTAGGATGGAGGGAAAACATCCTCTCCTGGGATGAAGGGAAAACATCTTTAGTCCTGCAAACATTGCAGGCGTATTAGCCTCCCCCAGGGCTCTGCCTCCCTGAGCAAGTCCAGCATGCAAAGCTGTCAGGATAGTGTTTCCCTTTCTTTTTGGACTTGTGACCATGGGAGGCAACTGAGCTTTGTCACCTCCTCCAGCTGAGAAATTTCCAGTGCTCGGCAGGAACGTCCTGGCAGTGCCAGCTGGTGCCCTCCTGGTGTCACCGTGTCCTGCTCAGCCATGGGCTGCACACCTCACTGAGCTCTGCAGGGCCAGAGATAACCCAGCAATGAGACCTGAGGCTACTTCAGCTCCATTCCCAGCCCTCTATATACCCTCTAGCTTGTACCACTCCTCTGAGCTGACTGTGGGGTGCTGTGCCCCGAGCCCTGCTGAATCCTCCTGCACCCAGTGCTAGGCAACTGCTGGAGAAGCCCTGGCCCCAACCAGAAATGATAGGGTTGCTTGGTCCTGGATCTGGGACAGCAAAGGTAACTGCTGAGTTCCTCCTGCCACCCAGACAGATCCGTGCTCTCTTGAATGACTGTGGCACTTCATTTCCCAAGAGGCCACTCTTTGTTTATCAGTGAACAAAGTGAGTCCTTGCCCATGTGAGCACCTCTTGCCAGTGATTCTTCACGGTGCAGTGACCAGCAGTCCAGAAAACCATGCTCCCATCCCTCTATCCATCCATCTCTCCATCCATCCATCCATCCTCTCTCTGCAGAGAAGACAGAGATGCTCCTCCTCTCAGCAGGTAGAGAGGATAATCACTTATGAAGTCATTTAGTGCAATTCTTAGTTATTAATGTTAAGCTTTCTAATTTATTTCTTTTTTTTTCGGTTTTGTGTAATCTCTCCCCTTTCTGACTCATGCTATCTCAGAGAGTCAGAGCTGTGTACTGCATTCGCATTGCCTGTGAGATGCCTCAGCTGGCTGAAGGGATTCTCTCCCCATCTTTCCAACACCAGACCCCAACCCTTCCCTGCAGTGCAGCAGGAACAGCCTGACTTCTGTAACCTGCCTCAGCTCATGGCCCCAGGCTCCTGCAGCAGCACTGATTTCTCTGCCATCACTCTACAGGGGAAGTGAAAAGCTCCTGATATCTGTTTCATCTGTGTCCATATTAAGCACTGGAGAAAAGTATTATTGGAGCTCAGCAGAAGGGTAATTTTATTTTTTTTTACATAGCTGAAACTAGAGTTACATGTGCAAAGCCATAAACTGTGTCTGATGCCTGTCTGCTCTTGTTCACCCACAGTAGCTTTCAAATAGGGTCATAGATCAGCACCATGAGAGCCTGATTTACATCCGCAGAGCTCCAGAGACCCCAGAACAAGCTCCGGGTGCCTTCTCCCTCTCTGGTTTGCTGTCCACAAGACCTATTGCACTGCTCCCAGGGGCTGGGCAGACAAAGGCAACTTTTGAGCAGCCTGGTTCCTGACCCAGGCTCCAGCTCAAAGGCAGGGCTCCCTGCCTTGGCCTCCCATTCCAAGAGTTTGTTGAGTTGCCACTATCTGATCCCTCCTTTCTGTGCATTTTGCTCAGTTGCAGTTCTCTTCACTACAGTGATGTATGTCATTTTGGGTTGGGGTGTGTGTTTTTTTAACACAACAGCTCTCATCATCTGACATCTGCAGTGAGACAACAGTGTTGCCATAAACCTAACACAGTGTGTTTGGCTCACCTCTGGGGCTGCCTCAGTTTCCCTTCTTGGTGGCTAAGCCAGGACTCAGCACCCACATGCCTCTGTGCTCCCTCCACAGGAGTGCAGCAAAGACCCTGCTGCTCAGGCATGTTCCCTTTGGCTCCTGAATTCCATCATCCTCTCTGTGGCCGAGGGCACCATGACTCACACCAGCCTCTGTGTGCAGGGCCAGCAGGACTTGCAGGGATGTGTGTGCAGGCCAATGCCACCCTGCATTGCCACCTTCTGCCAGCCTTCTCCTCAGCAGGGGCTGGGGGCCCAGGATGCTCTGCCTGGGGTGAGATGCCTGGAGCTGGCATGTGGTGGCAGCTGGAGCTGTTTTAGGTAGCTGGCCAAAGGGTCTGCTGGGTAACCAGGTTTCATGAGTTATTTATAAGCTATGGGAGGGAAGTGGTGATAAATAATACATTTGCACTCTCACATTCTGCATGCATGTGTCTACAGATAAATGTTTCATTCTCCAGGAATACACATAGATGCCTGTTGATAAATAAAAATTGGAAAATGTTCTATTGGATGGTTTTAAATCTGACTCTCAAGTTGCATCCAAAGAACACGGTGTACCTTGTGTACAGTGTGAAGATGCTAATTTCCCTCAGCAGAGACTGCTGTAAATGTATCCCTGCAGTGTACTGGGCACAGTGCCTAGTGTAGGATGCATACCCCAGAAACATACAGCCCTGGCTTTCCCTTCCACACCATTATTTTAACATCACTTTTATAACAACACTATTCGAGCAGCTTTTCTAATTATACCTTGTACTGACTGGGATCAGAACACAGCTGTCAGCCTTCTAAATACTAGCAGAGAGACCCAGAAGGTAGCACACTTCCTCTGCTAAGTGTCATTGGAATTTGCAGTGTGTTCAAGCATGGCTGGTGATGCCAAGCTTGTTACTGCTGTTTAATTAGGCAGGTATTTTCTCCCATTGGAAAAGCATGAGATACTGAGCAGGATGTGAGCAAACCCATGGGACCCACCAGCCCTGTCACCAGTATGGAGCCACCATGTGCTGCTCCCTATATCAGCCTCAGGGACTCTTGAGGACCCAGGCACCTCCTGAGCTCAAAGGCAGCTGTCAGGAGATGCAACCTTCTCCTCAGGAAGCACCTGCCATCAGTCTTTGCTGCTCAGGAAGCCCCAGAACCCATGACCCTGTGCCAGCACCCTCACGCAGCATCTGCCTCTGCCAGCCCAGCACCAAGGGCAGGTGAAGGAGTCACTTTTCCTCAAAATATGGAAGGATTAGTTTTCTAGAGCAGGTTGCTCCTGACTGTCTCTGAATGCTGCACTGGGAGTGGATTTGACAGGGTCATTGTTCAACTTGGCCTTCACTGAGAAGGCCACGGGCTGCAGAGTGCCCATGCCCTGGCACCAGCCTGCAGCACAGCCAGCTCTGCACGGAGCCGCCAGCCTGGGCACACCAGCAAACAACCAAGGGCCAATTGTGCCGTGCCTGGCTGGTTTGCCTGGTAAACGCTAATGTAACATACTGACATATTTGGAATTTTTCCAGTGGCTGAGTTTGGCTGCACTGGCTTGTGATTTTTGAGTAACCTTTTGTGCCTGATTATCACAGCTGGGTGCTGTGCCGTGCTGGCTCTGGTCCCAGCAGCTCAAAGGCAGCTCCTAGCACCCACCACACCATGCTTTGTGCCACCACCCAGAGCCCCAACAAGGGATTTCCCACTTGGAAATCCTAGGGACTGGGCCAGACTTCAGCAGCAGACCTTGGTAGGGAGACTTTGATCATTGGCCAGGGCTTGTCCCCATCAGCGGTTCAAAGCAGTGGATTCAACACATCAAAGGGCAAGGAGGATTAATTTCTGCTGAGTACAGCAAGGTTCCATGCCACGAGAGACTGCTGCAGGCCCCTGGGAAGGGCAAGGCACAAAGAACCTCTGCTCCAAGTGGCTTGGAGGAGCTGTGGGGCAGATCCAGACTCAAGGAGTTAAAAACAGGGAAGAAGATCCAGGTTAGGAAACAAAGCAAGGAGGCAGTGGTGGGAATGCTAGTCAGGAGCATGTCTTGTGCTTTCTGGAGCCATGAGACACCAGGTGACTGGGGTTTGTCTTTAGCAACACCTCCTTATCCTCTGCTTGGCTCCCTCACCAAAAAGCTGTCCATCTAGTTGGCAATAAATTCATAACCACGTTTCTTTTTCAGCATTCCCTGAATGCATTTTACTCAGGGTCCCACAGGAAACTGCCTGCCCGGTGCCTTCAGCCAGAGGAGGTAGAGCACATAAAATTCCACAGGGAACAGGGGTGCCCTGAGGGGAGCAGGACTATTACAAGGGGTGCTGCAACTCAGGTTTTGGAAACTGGACTTCCAAGGGGACACACCTGGCAGCGTACCATGCACAAAGCACCTCAGAACCTGCCAAGAACCTGCAAATGTGGTAGTGCTGGATTGCACCCTGCAAAACATGACTCGGCAGGCAGTGGGGAGAAGTGCTTTGATGTTGTTTCATCCAGCTAGAATTACAGCACTGTCTGCTCTTCCTCGAGGGAGATCTGCATCTCTGGGAACAGGAGTGCGTTATGTCAATGCTAACAGGGTCTTCACTGCCTGCTCTCTCTGGAGATGCACTGCCATTCCTACTCATGCTGCACTTTCATCCCCTGGCACCTTTTCACACTTACCACATGGCATCACTGCCATCTGCCAGGAGAGGTTCATTTTCCCCATCTTCCTCCTGGAAAAGCTATTTGTGTGATGGCACCTTTTGCTTTTCCCCCACCTGGTACTTGCATGAAGCACACACAGGGACATAATTCTGTTAAGCCTAAGAAGTCTGAAACCAGAGTACACATATCTCTAATGGACGATGTACAGGAATTTTATTTCTAGTCAGATCTAATCCCAATGCTGCAGATCTCCACTTCTTCCAACTCTTTATTAGGAATTTTCCAGGGTGGGTTATATGGCAAGAAGTAGGTTCAGAAGGAAGATAGATCAGTCCCAAGCCTCCTCTCATCCTACTGTAGTATTGGTTTATCACAGTGAATGAACTGGAGTAATTGTGCAGAAAATTGCTCCATCTACACCATGCCCATCACACATGAGGGTTTGCTGCTCTGAGTAACTTGCTATCACCGGTGGCCAGATCCACCATTGACAGCAGTTTCATGGGAACATCAGGCAATATAAGGGCACTGTGGGGACCAGGGGCTTTGTCCCCTGGGACAGCTGGACAGGACCTTGCAGCAGGCCCATCCCACTGTTGGGGCAAAAATACCATCTCCCCAGAAATAGGTGCCTCCTTGGACTGATGTCCACAGACTGAGCAGGCAGGGCAGGCTCTGACCAGTGCCCAGGCCTGGGGCTTTGCTCCCCATGTGACACTGACCCCCATCCTGTTCCTGCTGGTCCTGGTGTGCTGGAATGGCAGGGACAGGCACAAGCAGGGCACTAGAACAAGTGACTGAAATGTCCTACATAACAGTGTGGGGGAGGAAAGCCTCCACCCCAAGGACTCTTGTACTGCCTGTGACAACAAGAAAGGGAATAAAAATAGTGCCTATTGTAGTGTGCAGGCTGCAGCAGCCTTGTGTAATGGTACCAGCCAGCACAGGCTGGCTGTCCCAGAGATAACAGGGCTGCTGCGGGAATGTGGGTCAACCGGGCACATCCCAACATGGGGCCAGGTAGCAGTGGTCACTGGTGGAGAGGAGGAGTGTCCCAGCCATTGTCCTAATTCCCAGATATACACCCCCTGTTCCCCCACCTAGTCTGGAGCTGCTGCCAGCTGCTAGAAGCACCTGGCACCCTTCTCTGCTGTCTGCATCCCCCTCAGCCTACCCTGGAGAAGACCAGGTCCTGTAGCCTCTCCTCCCCACCCTCTAGCCCTGAACAACATGCCAGCCTTCTCCAGATGCTCCTCAGTTCCCCTGCCTCCTCCCAAGCTGTAGAGCCTAAAGCAGCCACACTGCTGCCCAGCGAAGGAGACACTCACTCCCCACTGTCTCCTGCTCCACAAAGGGACATTTTCTCCTAATGCTCATCTGCAAAACTGTGAGATTAAAGAAGAGAAAGAGCTGCCCAGCAGCCAGCTTGGCATTAGCAGAAGCTGGGCAGGCTGGACCTGCAGCTGTGCCAGGGCAGCTGTGGTGTGCCCTGTGCACTGTCGACGTGTCAGATTTTGCAGCTGGTGAGCTGCTGTGCTTTGCTGACTGGCTTTCAAATTGTTTTCCAATACCACAGTCTTGTCAAGTACTTTAGCAAATCCCATGTTTTGCTTTTTCATGGATTAAACATGGATCTATTGACACCAGCAGGAGTTGGTTTCTGGCCAGAGGTGTGACTGCAGGGTAAGTGGGTCAGGGAAGTGGTTTTCACAGACACCAGCCAGAGCTCAGAGCTGCCTGCCTGCTAAGAATCATGCCCGGCACTCTGCCGGCACTCAGAATTAACTTGCAGATGTGGCTTAGCACAGGCAAGTGCCAACCACTCCGGTATTTGTGGTTTTTGATGTACCATTATGTCTCAAACTGACCAGAAACCCACCGGTGTCAGTGGGCTTTGCTGGGAGTCAGACAAGCATCCTGGAAAGGGTGCAAAGCAGGTCAGTATCACTGCCACATCCACCGAGCACCAGCCTGACCTGTGCTAGGGACTCAGAAGGAGTGAACACACACGTCTGCAAGGCAAGGGGGTGGTGATCTTCCTCACCCCACACAACACAGCTTGACTTGACTCCTCTGCTCTTCTTAGCGGCATCAGAAAGCAAGGAGCACAGGTGATAAAGGCAAAATCATCAGACATTTACCCCAGCAGTAACCCTCACCTCGTTGCTTCATGACAGCCCTGACACAACTTTTCCTATGAAGTACCAGAGCAAGATGCTCCCATCTTGCTGTAAAACTTCACTGTCCTCCCCAGCACTTGAAGTTTGTTCCTACTAAATCCCTGTGTGGCTCTCTCCCTTCTTCTGGGGAGCATGCAAATACTTTTAGATTAAGTCCTTCCTGTGACAACTTTCAGGTTTATTTATACAGCAAAATATCGCTTCATTATAATGCAAATGGAGGAATCCCTGGGAAGCAATCAAAGCAAACAGGGAGGTTTGTTCGCACCATTTCATGTCAGACAAGCCAGGATGAAAGGACCGGCTGGCAGGAGCTGCTGCCTACAAATGCCACCTACAAGTACCAGTGTGCTTTTGCCGTTTCTGTGCTGATCGTGCTCTAGTGGGCAAAGCACTGCAGCGAGCTGGGGCTCCTCTACATGTTGGCTCTGCCAGATAACCTTCCTTCCCCTTCACATGGCTCCTGGCCATTGCCTGATGTGTCGGTGTCACCAGAACAGATTCCCAGTAGTTGCAACACTTTCCTCAGCAGATACCAGCGCGCTGCCCAGCCGGCTCAGCAGCTGCCGGCATCGCCCCTGCTCTGTGCAGCCCCGCACCCAACAGCACCCCGCCGATTACCCAGCACCTAATCCTGCCCACAGCCTCATATTCAGTCCTGTCTCTTCATCCCGCTCCTGCATCTCTGTTGCCACTGAAAAAGCAAAGGCATCTGAGCAGCTCACTGGTACCCAGGATGGGGAAGGGCAGGGGGCTGTTGGTCCTCTGCCTGTGCATGGTGGAGGGCAGCACAGTGGGCTGCAGGAAGGAGAAGGACAGGAGGAGCAGCAGCGCCGGTGAAAGAGCTGGCACAGCAAGGCAACACAGGCAGCAACCACAAGCATCAGATCCCTACCTGTCCTTAGGGGATGGAATAGGGACTTCGGCCACCGCTTCCCAGTGTGAGAGTGCCCAGCTCTCCTCTGGATGCCTCCAAGGGTGTGCTGGGGCATGGGACAGCATCCCCTCCCCATAGGCACTGTCACACGGTGAGTTCGGGGGTGGCAGCTGGTGTTGGCAAAGTAAGCTGGCCGGTAAAGCAGGTTGGCTGGTTCCAGCTGGGAAAGAAAGATACTGTCCTGGTCAGGGAGTCAGGGCTGTGCCTGCAGATCTGGGCCTGGCACACATGGAGAACCGGGGAAAAAGGGCCTTCGCCCACCCTCTTCGTGAGCAGAGAGACGAGCATGATCCACGGAGGGGCTGCTGGATGCTCATAAGCTGCAGTCCTCGCGTGCTTTAGAGTACTAGGTATTTGCAGTCCAAGAGGAAAGCCTCTGGCACGACTTAATCTAGCTGAAGCAATTGTGCTTGGATAAAGTCACTAGGTGCAAATGGCTCATAATGAGGGAGTTTAGCTGGATAAATATTTCTAGAGTAATTGCAGCTTTGCCTGATAACACAGGCAGCCTAAATGGGTTTACACTATCCTTTATATTGGGAGCAGAGAACTCATTGATGGCTGACAGTGCTCCTGGCCCAGCTCTCAGGGAGTGCCTAGTTCACACCCCCAAACAAAAAGGGCTGATTTGCCTTAGAACCTGACTGTCCCTGCTAGGATGCCTACATAGGCAAGGCTTCTACCTAGATAGCACCAAATACTTATCTGAAAAGCGTCCTGGGTCACTGGTCTGTGTGTCTCTCCTGCCCTCAGAAGTCTGCATTCCCTGAACACCGATGGCATGAGCTTGACCTTCTTCAAGTGCTTCTCCATAGCAAGATACCAACATAGCAGAAATAATCAACCTATTTTAAAAGGTTAGGAAGGCTCCTAATAAATCCTCCCTTGGGTTTCCTGCACCCCAGCTTTTTCTCACCCTCTGACTCTTCCCTGAGATAACAATCAATGATACCGCAGGTTTAATTAATGTTTTTGACTTTCAGCACAGGGATGTGATTTCTCCTCTATGCTTTTGCCAGCAGTTGTCTTATCCTGTCAAACAGGCAGGTAATCTGGGCAGGCAAGACTGGCTTCATACCTGCAGCTGCTAACAAGGCAAGGGGTTGTGCCTTTGGGGATCTGTGGCAGTGTTGGCATGACAGCAGGTTCCTGGTGCTTGTGCTGGGCACCGGGTGCTGTTGCTAGAAAAGCTGAGGCAAAGCAATGCCAGGACGTCCACTGGGAGGGGAGGAAAAGAAGGCACCCCAGGGCACAGGAACAGCCAGGCTGGGTTTCTCCCTAAGGATGCCCTTGTTGCAGGGAGGACAGCAGGCAGGATGCTGGCTTGTTCAGGGGACACAGGACCCAGTGTGTTTAACTAGATAATCCTGGCTTTCAAGCAAGAGCAACATCAGCACTGGCTCTGCAAGCCTCAAGTTTGCAAAGCCCTGGCAGTGACTTCTCCCAACAACATAGGAAGAGGGCCTGAACAATGCACAGTCCCATAGGCCTCCTGTGTTCATGCAGTGCATGTTGCAGATGGAGAAGGAAAGGTCAGATCTGCTTCCCTCCCAGTGGCACTTGCCCTGTCTCAGGTGGAGCAGGGCGACATGGGTAAGACGGGGTGATGATCCTGTTTTTCCCAGTGCTGCCTGCATTCCCATGTTACTGCACTTCTGAGAGCCCCAGAAAACAAACTCCGAAGGTCCATGTGAGGGTTAAGTCTATTAATCAGTTAATAAACTAAAGTTTTGGCTGTGGCAGGCACTAACTGGAGCATAGCATGTGTTGCCCACCAGCCAGCTTCACACTTCTGATAAGTAAAGGGCAGGAAGGAGAGTGGGTTTCTCCATGCTGTCACCAGCACATGGCCATGCCATGTGTGCCCAGGCTGCTGGGAGTCATCAGCCTGGCTGGAGAGGCTGCAGTTGGGGCTGCAGGGTGGCAGGGAACATTTGTTAAATGCTTGCCATGAAATGCTGTGTTTTCTGTGAAACTCACAGCAGAGACCTGCTCACTTCCAGGCACTCCTGCCTGGGTGATCGATGCACACTGACCTCGCTGCTGCTCAAGAGGCTGTTTGGACAACGAGCTCAGCCCTGGCTCTGCCTGTTTCCTATTGCCTACTTAACTATTTCCCTGGCAGCAGGGATGCTGCACTAGCAGGGCACTGCTAGAGCTGTGGGCAGCAGAGTCAGGGATGCTGGGAGCTGTGCAGTCTCCAGGCTGCATCCCTGCTGCACCACAGCCAGACCAGCTGCGTCAGGCCTATGCAAACCTCCGGGAGCACCCTTGGCCCTTGCTCCTGGTGGTACACAGCTCTTCTTGGGGACCTTCATGGACCCCAAAGGCCAGCTGATGGGCAGCATCATCCACCCTCTTGCTCTCCAGCCATCATAGGGTGGCTGTGCCAGGATGTCCTTGTGGGAACTTGCCCCAGCCTCCCCTTTCAGCCTAGGCAGGAGGGCGGCAGAGCTGTGCCACCGAGCACAAATCCCATTAAACACTCCACAGCGCTGAGCTGCAGCTCCAAGCCCTGAGCCTCCCAAAGGACATAAGGCTGCTTAGGACTCCCTAAGCTCTTCATGCAGATGAGTACTTGAGGCCATCAAAGAGGTCTTAAAAGCTTAAGGCAGGTAAATGTTTAAACTGCTCTAAGCCCTCAGTGTCACAGCCGGGCCAGAGGGAAGTCCCCAGCTCGAAGCCTTCTCTGCACAGTCACCCTCTGCTACAGCACAGCAGTCCTCAAGGGCCACCAAGCCCTTGTATCCTCAGCTGCATTTCTCCCCCCAGTCTGTCCTTCTGCTCCCACAATCCTCTCCCAACCACATCCATACAGCACAGGCTTGGGCTAGGATGTCTCTCTCAGTACCACATTTATTTTCTGTCTAGACACTGGTGGATTTGATATGCAGCCCTCCAAACCCCAGGCATGAATTCTGCTCCCTCTCATCAGGAGAGTAATAAAATGAATGGGTTTTTGTGGGCAGTTACACACTTAATTTAAACTGTACCCACCGAAAAGGCAAATGAAATTGCACAGAGTGTAGTTGGTGCCCCAAGAGTGTTTTCATAAATAAATCTGGAGGTTTCAGTGGGATCTTTAATACACACTAAATAGGAGTCTGTCACAAACTTGTACTCATGCTAAGAAAGAGCAGAATATCTGTCATCCATAACAGCAGATCAATCCACACAGATTTTCCTCAAGTGGTTTCTCAGTGTCACTAATGACTCGTTCCTTCTGGTTGCAAAGAACTGTATTTGCAGAAATGGGATACCACAAATTACTTCACTTGCTTCCAAGATGCTGAAGCTGCCCTTAAGCTTAGTACTGCAAGTTATTGCAGGTATTTGTGCCTCTTTCCTCCAAGGTACCATGAGAAAAGCCTTGTTGTTTGCCTCCCTCACAGGGTTTGCGTTCCTACATGTTTATTGTCAGTGTGGGAACAAACTGAGCTCTCCAGTTTGGGCTGTGCATCTGCCCTGGAGAGCTCCCTGGGTGCAGAATGTTCACCAGCTGAGCTTCCATCCTGCACCTGCAGCCATTTCCTTCCCCAGACTCCGTTAACAAGTGCCACCAGCATAGCATTTCCAAACATTCTCCCACAGGGCAGCAACACCATGTCCCTTCCCAGAGTTTTCTGCCTTGGAGTAGGGCTTGCTTTCAGACTACCTCTTCATTTTTAGGAATATTTATTGTGCCATGTTAATGGCTGGACTTGATCATCTTAGAGGCTTTTTCCAACCCAAATGATTTTATTCTTACAGCATCAACCTTCAGTTTGCTATTTAACTGTGCTAGGATACACACCACCTGGAGCACATCAGCATTGCAAAAATCAGAGCAAACTAATGTTTTATTTTGACAAAAGAAACATCACATCCAGCCAAGAAGTTCAATACCTGCACACATCCTTTCCAGCATCCTCTCCCACCCAAGCCATCATAGCATCCCATGTGGTGCACAGCTCTGCTGCCACTCCTGTGGCCAGTCTAAAATGACTTCACAAAGGACACCTTGTGACCTTCCTGGTTTTTTGCAAGGAGGTGACACAATGACCAGTTGTGAGCAGCGTACTGCTGCCTTTGAAGTTCAGCCTGGAAAGTGCCCAGCAGTCACGTCCTCAGCACTGTGCTGTGTGAGGGAAGGATACTCGGGCAGCATGTGATGGATCACCACTTTTAGCCCTGTGGCAGGCATGAGAATCTACTGTTAGGTCTTTCATAGGTTTTATCTCCACGTGGAGCCCTAAAGAAAGTGGAAAATGCAGCCGAGCACTTTGATGTGGATCAGCACAGAGTTCCCAGCATTCAGGCGGTCACCTCAGACCAGGTCACCAAAAGATGTTTCCTTCTTCCAGCTAAGGGCACAGACCTCTGAGAAAATTCTGCTTCAGCCCAAAGAACCTGGTGTGTGTGAAAATATATTTGGAGGGAGGGGGAAATTCCCATAAGAAAGGAGTTGACTTGGGAAGAAATAAGGAGACCGCAGCATGATACTAATATGAAAAGCATACTCATGAATATGGACTGGGTAGTAGAAGCCAGAAACACCCGTTTCCACATTTACAAATGCAGATTTATTTTGCATGCAGGACAAATTCTTGCATGTCCCAGCAGTACCTCCCTGCTAGAGGGGCTCCAGGCCCTTCCAGCAGAAACCTGCAGCAGTGTGCTTGGGATGCTCCTGTGCTGCTGCCACGAGGCCTGGACCCTGCAGATGGGGACACACCTGCAGGGCTCATCCCAAAAAGCATTGCTTGCCATAAATCCCACTGCTGGAACAGGAGTGAGGAATTTGCAACATACTGCTCACAACACCACCTATTCCTCCTCTTCTCCTGTATGGAACCCTGCTGCCTAACTCACAGCCACCACCTGGAAGACCCTGGGACCCCAGCACAGCAAACACTGGGGTAGAAGTTCCCTAAGGGTGAAGTGCCCTTTCTGTCAGAAGAGTCTCACATATATTTTACAGTTTCTCTAAACAAAATCCAAGCTCAGTCCAGCAAACTGAATCTTACCACAGTGTTAAATTTTGTATGGATTTCTAAACTTAAAAAAGCAATTTATTAGGATGCTATAACCACACAATTACACAGGATGAGACAGGAAAACAGTGACAGAACTTACAGAAAAGTGCCAGGCTTACTCAGCTCTTAATGTAGCACAAGTGATCACTCAGGCATCCTTGGAATGAGAATTTTGAATTAAGGCTGATGATAGCCTGAAATAATAACAGCCATACTGTCTACAAGGCTTTTATTCTATTAACTCCAGTATCTCAAGCAGGATGATAAATTCACTCACTAATGGTCAAATAGCACTTTTTCTTATGGTTTTCTTATAGTATTTTATTTCTTTTTTTGCAGATACCATCGGTGCAATCCAGCCTGTGCCAGTGCCAACAGCACTTGCAAGAAGCCTTTCTATTCAACTGACTCTTAATGACTGAGCAGCTTTGCTGCTGGGGAAATTTTGGTCCCTGGGATGAAAATAAATGGGACATGTCTTTATGTCTCTCTACTCTATGCTTTGCCTTGCCAGTTGTGTTTTTTTTTTTTCTTCACAGAACTGTCCCCTGAGTCCCCAGGACATAGATGAGCATATTCACAACCACAGCCCTCTGGTCTCTGCTGTTTGGCTCAGCTTTACCACCTCTCTCTGGGTTCAGATGCCCTCGTATTTTTTAGGACTATCATGATCCCCTGAACTGTCATTTATATCCCACACCTGATATGTCACCAGGTTTGTGTCAGGATTGTTGTAAGGGTGACACAGACTCTGGCACTGCTGTGGGAATGCAGTGATTCTAACAAAGCCTTGCCTAAATACTGTGTTTTGCCTTTGAACAAGGCAAGCTGCAGCAAATAACTTCTTTGATTTATACTCAAAACACAGGTACAATAAGCAATTTGGTAAATAAAATGAAATGCCAGCTGGGAAGGGCTCAGACTCTCAGGGAATTTTCCCCTTCAGAAGAGCTGATTATTCAACAATCTGACATTTAAAGTGTCCTAAATTCTCAAAGTGGACTCATAGCTGGAAAACGCAATGGTGGCTATCAGCTCCATAGTGACAAAGGGGAAAATCCAAGTCCTGACTGCCCTGGACCCTTCCCCTGCCTGGTATTTTTCCATGGCCTGGTTACCCTTTGGACACATCCCAAGTTCCTTCCTGTGGTGGTCTCTGAAATTCATTTAAATCAGGAAATTACTCTGCCTGTTTTTCTCCACAGACTACATGTGTCCAGGCTGACAAAGCACAGCAGGATGGATGTCAACCATGATTTAACCCTTCATATCCAGGGCCAGGCCCTTCTGAAGGACACCTGCCCTCTCAGCTTGGTGCTCGGGACTGCTCACAGCCCCGGGGATGCAGGCACACAGCTGTTTTCTGTGGGTGTGTGTTTGGCTGCAGGGTGGTGGCTGAGGCACGAAGCAGCACATGGATGCCACGGGCATGCAGGGTGCTGCAGATAGTCCCAGCACCCACAGCAGTGAGACCCACACCACTGCTCCACAGGCTGGAGCGCCAGGGAAGGGGCTTCAAGGAACAGAGCCACAGGCTGTGCAGAAGTTATTTCTCAAAGAGACCAGAAACATTGCAGGTGTTGCTACAGGACAGGACATAGCAGGGCTTGTTCTGCAGCCTTATGGGGGCTAAGGAGGCCCCATCTCCCGGAGAGACAGTTGAGCCACAAGTGCCTTCAGTAATTAACATGAGCTTCTGACAGCTACATTATCCTTTCTGGTACACCAGCTCCATGGGGAGCACCAGTGACTTTTCCAAGTCTGGAGCACTCCTGGCACAAATGCATCTCCAGCAACCAAGCAGAGGTGCCACTTGAGCTCTTGCTGTGAGGACTGGCAGGCATAGAGGTCATGCCTGCTTAACAAGGGAAGGACAGTCACTTTGGCTTTTTTAAAGGACTTTCCCAATCCCTTTGTGCAAGCAGGTCACACCCACGGTGGAGCATGGCAGCTGTGGCAGATAGCCAGGTATAGATTTGAGGTTGACTGTAGCCTTTAAATTCAAATTGAGAATGATTTGGAGAGACCCCAGGTCTTCCTGCAATGATTAATTTGGCAAGCTTACATACATGCAAGGGAAACCTCTGACCTAGAGGTAAACCTCCTGACCTAGACATGTATTTGAAGCAGAACAAATGGCCTGTGCCCACTCCTACCTCCAGCAAACTGCCCAGGCTGGTGCCACCCATCCTGCCTGGCACAGTTTTCTGCAGAGGACCAGAGTTAGGAGGAGGGAGCTTAAAGAGCAGAGCTAGACCAAGGCTAAGCCAGCCAAGGTTCCCATATCCTCCAGCTATAACAGCCAAGCAGAGCCTGATGCTAGAGGACAAGAAGTTGGAAGAGATGATTAATAGGGGCTTGGGAATGAAGTTGACTTGATTTCTTTTGAAATGGAGAGCAGTTCCTCAGACAGCAGCTGGCATGAGCCTGCACAGCTTCCAGTGGGAAGATAAATGCTTGCCTGGACAGAATCCAACCCAATTCGAAGGGAGATGCATTAAGGAAGTAAGTTGTTCAGAAACAAACCCACAGCTCTCAGTCCCAAGGTGCTGAGATGGGCTTGTAGGACTACAGCTTCGGCAGGGGCCACCCCCAGGGCATGCTGCCTCCTGCCACTGCACCTGGAGGCAGTGCCAGGCAGTGTGGAATGGTCACAGCTACCCGTGGGACAGCCACATACTCATCCCTGCATTAGCAGAGCAGAGTCCAGCAGGAGACAGACCCTTTCATCGAAGCCAGCTGGGCCAGGAGATGCAGGGAGTTGGTTTACAGCCCCTGGCAAAAGTTCCAGGAGTCAACCCAAATGGAGAGCAGAGTCACTGGTTGTGTCAAAGTCTACATTGCACTGGTCCTATAAATCAAACAGGCTGATCTAGTAAACTCATCACAGTGGGATTTAATGGATTTCTCACTGGTATTATGCCAGTGACATGGAGTCTTACTTCATCTCACTCATTTCCAGGGACTTTTAATAAAAGTATTTTCCTTGCACTGTTTATGATGTAGGTAAACAAAGCACCAACACTTGGCCAGAGGGACAGGGAAGGCTGCACCAAGTACCTGTGCTGCACAGCACTTTCTGCTAAGTGGAGAACATATTGGGAACAGATCGGGGTAAGTTACTTCAATGTAAAACCCATGTGGGAGTGGAGCTCCAGTCCCCCTTACCCAGTAGGATTGCAAAAGACCTGCTGGCCTCCAAGGAGCTGCTCCAGTTTGCAGCTGTGGCAGGTAGTCCAGCCACAAACTGCACAGGATAAGGGAATGGTTCATTAATTAGAAACAAGCCCCATCTCTTGAGTAACCTGCAACACTTAAAGGGCTGTTTGTAAAGAAAATGCCTTATTTCCAGGGAGATGGCTCACTTATGACTGCTGTAAAATCCATTAGAGTTCTAGAGCTGTTACAAAATCCTCTGTCATTTTTTACCTTTAGAATATTTTTTTACCTGCTTAGAATTCAATTTGCACAAAAGTTCATTTGTTTAGCAGATGCTACTGTAGCAAAGGTGAGTTAACACTATCCAGCAATCCCTTAGTCCCAAGGCACAGTCACATGCTCTCCAAAACCTATCTGCATGACTTCTCTGGCCAGGATAGGGCCAGCACACAGCCTCTCTCCACCATAAGCACAAGGTCCCAGCCACTGCTTGCTGGTGTCTTGGCAGTTCCCCTGGGTCACACCAGGCAGCTGTGCCTCTGCAGCCCACTTCCACCCAGGGGTGTTTACAGGTGCCCAGGGCAGTTCTACAGAGTCTCAGCATCCTCTTTTGGGATTTTCTCCCCATCTTCACAGTGCTCAGAGTACCTTGCAATATCCAGCCCACAAGGACAGATCCTCTCTTTGCAAATCCTCTCTTGTATGGGGCAGCCTGGACTATGTCATGACAGTAAATAGGAGTGGGAAGAATAGGGCAGCTACTCATCCTAGTCCTAGCCCATTTCCTATAGGGACAATAAAAGCCCCATATATTCCCATAGGAACACCACTCAGATCTGCACATTGAACAGAGCCAGTTAAATCAGACAGCCTCTCCTGAAGCTTATTCTGTACAGTTTAATTAAATGACAGACAACTTCACACATCCAGCTTTAAGGAGGCAGAAAAGACCTGCTGCAAAAGCTCCAGCAAAGTTACACCAGGGCAGACAGAGACCCAGGCAGGTAGAAAATGCCTGGGGCAGAGGGGCTGCTGGCAGCATCAGTCCCAGGCACCTTCAGATGCCAATGCTTTTGGGATGCTGAGATGCAAGTGCAGCTCGTGTTGATTGCTGCGCTGAATTGCAGTGCACTGTCTCCATTTATTTGATTTGTATTGCCTGAAGGAAAATGCTTTTGCTGTCTTCATGCACTCTAAGCATTTGGCTTCAAAATAAAAGCTCTGGGGACCTGTCATCACATGCTTTCCCTCCCATAAAGAAAAGGCAAGATCCACTCTTTTTGAGCTGAATTGCCGAAAAGTGCTCAAGCCCACCGCTGCTGCTTGCTCAGGGGTGACCTTGCAAAGGTTGTTTTTGAAAGCAGCTGCCTCCTCCTGCTGCAGTTTTACATTAGAGCTGTCACATCTTGACTTCCCTGCTTTACCTGGAGGACTTCAATAGCCTTTGGAGGAATCAGAAAAGTAGCAGCATGGCTCAGGCTCTTCCACCCTGAACAAATGCTCTCAGAACCTGATCTGACACATCCACACGCTTGAATGCTTCTGCTCTTTCACTGGCATCACACGGTTGCATGGCACAGCTCTCTGCCTCTGTGGGATGGGAACAGGTCATGTTTGCTGGGGGCCTGGATCCTTTCCCCCTGCATCCGGTGAGCTCTGGCAGGATTTCCTCCTCTCCAGACACACAGAGGGCCATGGGGGAGGTATGTGATGTTTATGTGTGCTGTGCTCAGCACTGCTCCTCCTGCCCCATACACATATGCTTGACCCACACCAGCTCCCAGGGACAGTGGCATGGATGTGAATGGCCTGGGTGAATCCAAAAGAAAAGTGCAGGTCAGAGCTGCTGAGAAAGATTTTATCTCTGCTCTTGGGGAAAAAAGGAGTGGAAATTCAGTTCCCTGATTTCCCCCAGAGCAGACAGTGGTTTCTTTCTCATCTCAGATACTTCTGTGAAATGCACTCTCTGTGGACCATTACACAGACAGTTCATGGGGGATATCCCTGCTGACAGGGACACCAGGCATCTGCACTGCACCCTGGGCTCCACTTTCCTCCAGACACCTTCACACGGCTACCTGGCACCTCTACAGCTGTGCATTCACAGGCATTTGCTCACAGAAGTACAGCCTCCCTGCCAGCTAACCATCATGGAGCTCATTCTGTACTCTTAGAGAAAAAATATTTTAATTATTTAATTTGCAGCTTACTTCAGTCCCTCAGATCAAGACACCCAGATCAGCACACCCAAAAAATGTTTCCCTAATTCTGTTACTCCCAAGCAGTGTTTTGCTCTAAAATATTTAGCTTTCTACAACAACAGTATTACTGCTGTACCGATCTCACTCCTGCCTCTCACTTTATCTTTGCCTTTCCTCCCTCCCCCTCGTGTTTTCCCCATCTGTGTTCGGAGCAGAGGAAGTGGAGATGAAACACAGGCTGCTGACTCTTCCTGCAGGCTCTGAATCGCCCAAACCAGTCGACTCCATTCAGTCTTTGCCTTTCTCTGCCCACTTCTGACAAGCTCTGCAAAGATCATGATGTATTTACTCTGCTCCCAGTGCAGTGAGGAAGACGAAGCACGAGTGCTCAGTGTGTTGGTGTAGAAACTGCAAAGAGAAGCTCTGCAAATGTGATTGTCAGAGGATACAGAAGGCTCTTACCTGACCTAACACAGGGTCCTGGTTAAATGATTTGCTGAGGACTGTCAAGGGGCTGTGCAAGCATCATGCAAGGCAGCATGTGGCTGACCGCACAAACTACCTGCTTATTTGCCTTGTTAGGGTTTATACACACACTGCCTCTGAAGGCAGGAAAAAAAAAAAAAAAAAAAAAAAAAGGTCTTGAAAGTTGCCAGTGATTCTGCAGTGAACTGTGGCATTGGGGATGCAGAGGTGGGTGACCCCACCAGCTCACGGTTCATTCAGCAGCAGCTCGTGGGTGTTGCTCACTGGAGAGCGGAGCCATCTCTGGCAGCTCCCTGCCCTACTTCTCTTTCAGAAATACATAATTGTGACATTGTGTTACATAATTTATCATGTTACATCGAGATTGGGGCCATCCTTGTTCAGTTGATTCCTCTGGGTATTTGAGCTGCCAGGGAGGAGAGACAAGAAGTGCTTGCAAGGAGTTTTCTCAAGAGGAGAGGCCCCATGCTGCCATCCCACAAACAGCCTCGATTTTTAGAATAATCTTTTAGAGTTCAGAACAGTCTGAGACACCCTATTCCTGAGCACACAAGCAAAAGGAGTTGCACAGAGACCAAAGTTTAAATTCAGAGCAGACCTCAGTCTGACCTGGGAGTGCAGACATGGCATCTCCTGCCTTCACCAGTCATACGCACAGCTCCCTAGCACACTGCTCTAACCATGGGGTGTCAGAAAGGATCCCAGTACACCACAGAGACAGCCCCAGCCTGCTGTTTTCCCAGTTTTGACTTACATGATGCCCAAAGGCACAAGAAAAGGGGTAGCCACAAATGGGTGAAAACCTCGCCACCACTCCTGCCTCACCAGCAGAGCCTGTAAGATGTATGGCCAAGCAGGCCAGCATTTGCCGGAAAAACATCCTTACAGAGGAGGGTTACATGCTCACAGCCACAGGCAGACTAAACTGGCCAGAAAACATCTGTGCAGAGCAGCAGGAATTACGGTGCGAGCACTCATTTCCCAGAAGGTGCTAACACAAGCAGGGGCTCCAAGTGCTGGCACCCCACAGTGGCTCCACACCTCCCATGGGACAAGCTGCAGTGCACCGTGTTTCTGCTTCCTCCACTTGCCAGAAAGATGAGGCTCAGCCTGCCCTATGACACATGCTGCCTAGTCCTTGCTCAGCCCCTGCCTGGAGTCCTGCCTCTGCACTCCCAGCAGTCCCAGCTGCAGCTCCCCGTCCTTGGCACGTGGAATTTCACTGGTATGAAATAACTCCGCTCATCCTGGGAGCTGCCACTCTCATCCCACCATTCTCAGGATGGCCAACTCCAGCCTGCCTCCTCCCCCATGCTGGAGCAGCCCGTGGCCTGCTCTCCCCGCCTGCCAGGATGATGAGTTTTGCAGGCACAGCAGCAACTCCCACACCAACTCACTCAACTGTTTAACCTGGAAATTAGTCTCAGCCCCAAGAATTACGACACTGCCCCATCCCTGGAGTCTCCCAAGTCTTCACCCAAGGAAAGCATGTTCAGCTATAGGACCTACCCATGAGTCCTTACTATCCCCAGAGGGAACTTACTTCTTTGAATATTTGTAACTGATTGCCACTGAGTTTTGCATTGTCAAGAGGGAGAAGCCAATGCAGCGTGGTACCCAGGAGCTGTGGGAAAGCTGGCTCCAAACCCAGGAGCAGGCAGAGCTTGGAGAAGCACAGGGCAAGAAACACTGCACTGACACTAATCCCCAAATAGCCGAATGGCCAAAGCACTAAGGTACAAGGTGGCGACCAAGAACAGCCAAGCACCTTACCGACTCTTGAGAGAGCTTTGCGAAACAGAGCTGTTGTCCTTCTTTTTTTGGAGAAGACTGACATGCTGGCTGATACCTTGCAACCCCCTTTCCTCAAGGATTTTTTGTGTCACTTGACATGAATAAAAAACACTGCATACAAACAGATGCTCTGACCAAGTATGAAGGGCAAGTGGGAATTAGAGATTCCATTTGGCTACTGTGAGCAGCTCCTAGGGGATCAGCTCTTGGTGTTGCATAATTTAATACTTTAACCAATTAACTAAATGACTAGAAAAGTCTTTCCTGGTAAGACAAGCAGATGACACAAGCTGATGGTTCCATAAACAGCAAGGAGCACATGCTGCTAGTGCCAGTGATCTGAGTCACCCAGGGAACAGTCCAAAATACACCTTGAAACTGTGAGCACAAGGTCAGACAGGGACCTGAGGGCACGGATGCTACAAAGGATGAGAGACTTGGTACAGGCAAACAATAGCTGAGGACATAACCCAGGGACCACAGCTGATAAACGCAACCAGGCTGCCCTGCAATGATGAGGCCATTGATAAATCACTGTTCTGTGCTAGACACAGAACTCAGAGAAAAATAAAATACAGGTTAGAAAAAATTTCTTGAGGTCTCTAGTCCAGTGTCCCACTCTTGTCAGGACTATTGCAAACACTACATTAAGACATTTGAGTTTTGAAGATCTCCAAGAACAGAGACACTCCCAGCCCTTCACCCCTAGTGACTCCTGGCACAAAAAGATGGGGGAAAGTTACCTGATCAATAAAACAAGGCTTCAAAGTGAAGAGTATGAAGAGCAAGATGCTGCAGGCATGATTGGTGGACACAGACATGACAGAAGGAGAACTGAACCCTCTGTCACTGCTAGGGGAGACCAAACAGCACCTCAGGGCTATAATGCAACACCCAACAAAAGTGACTTCAACATCATTAATAATTTTTCTATAGAGATAGATCAGACACTCACCAGCTGACTGGGAAATGAGAGAACCAGCTGCTGCTGTAGGTCTCAAGCACGATGAAGAGCAAACACTCCTCTGTGAGCAGAGGAGTACCTAAATAGCCTGATCTGAACCAGCTGGGTGCATGAAGCCATTGGATGGCCATTAATAAAAGCCAGTGAGGGCAATGCTCAGGTGTGTTGTGGGGTTGCACTGGGTGCTAGAGAGTTGTCAATCTTATGCAGCTGTCCTTCCAAGGTGGCAACTGATGTGCAGCTTTGAGAAACCCCTGTACCAGCTGAATCAGCCCTTCATCATATCTTTGTTAAGTCTTTTTGTCCTGCTCATAGCTACGGGCATCTTCTGTGGGTGTGCTGGGCAGTGGTCGGGGACTAGTGCCCTGTGCTCTGGGGTGCTGCCCTTCCCATGGCCATCTTCCTTATTTCCTTCCCCCTTCTTATGACTGAGTCAGTCCCTGTGTGATCCCAGAGCGATGACAGCAAACCAGGCACGTGAGCTCTTGCACAGGGCTGGCAGCCCTATGGAAAGTGCCTCAGGGCTGGGATGGGTGGCAAGCCTTTTTGGGGCACAGGGCAGCAATCTGGGAAACAAGTGATGCTGGACACACAGCCCAAGGGCTGCCACGCAATTTGGCCCCTGTTCTGTGGATGTGCAGCCCACAGGTTGCATCAGGCACTGCTTCTATGTGAGGCTGTGCTTGGGAACATAGAAAGGGGCATTTAGGATGCAGAGCAACCCATGCTTTTGATTGCTGGGGCCAAGGCAGGGCAGGAGCGAGGGGCTGGAGCAGGGTCACTGCCAGCAGATGCTGCCATTTGGCCTGACTAGAGAGCTCACCATTCCCCAGCCTCCAAAAATAGCTGCCACCCAGCTCTTCGGTGATCCACAGGTAGAAATATGTCCCAGCCATGCAATGACCTCTTTCAAAGAGTGTACAATTAAAAAGCAAGTTTGTAATTTGATAATTTATAGAGAAGAGATTAATTGCTAGCTGTATCTTGTCCTGGTTGGCCTGCTGTGATGACTGGTGCACATGCTGGCTCAAGAGTTTCTGGGAAGGATAATTACTGGGGAGGGACCCGCAGGAGGCCAGCACAGCAATGACAGGCACTAATCACCTGACAGCCTCAGCCTTGGCCATGCACACATGTGCATCGGGCAGTCCAGCATCAGAGATATTCAGGTTGCAGGACTCACTTCCTGCAGTAAGGGCAGGACCCTTCCTAGATGCCAAACATTCCAGAGTTCCCTCCTTTGTCACAGCCCCTGTGGGTAATCACCAGCCTGCTCTGGATGGGCCTCTTTTCGGGCAGGAGGGAGCTAGAACCTTCAAAAGCAGGTTTCCTTGTATTTTCTTATTGCTACTGAAGCCAAACCATATTTTCTGTGTGAAGTCCCAGCAGTTGGGCCAATGTGCTGCCCAGGGAGGGGTGCATGGAGGAATCCCACCTCTGTACAGCACAGCAGTGAGGAGCCACTCACCCCTCATGGGGCTGCTCCCTTGGAGCATTACCTCACAGGGTGCCCTCTTCCTCACTCCCAGAGGAGCCCTCTCCCTGTGCTTTGGGTGTTGGCTCCTGTGCTGCTAATCGTGTGTGGGGGCAGCATGAAAGGCTTATCTGCCCCTCCTGGGATGAGAGGCAGCCATTACACCCACCCCTGCAGGAACCAGCCCAGCCACCCACCTCCACCTCTGCCCTGCTGGGCGCTGCCTGGTGCGGGGGCTGGAGAGCCCGAGGGGAGCAGCACCTGGAGGTCTGTGCCCACACGGAGCAGGATGGTGCTGCAGCACACCAGAGCTGTCAGAGGGTTGGATAACTCCCTACTATGAAATCTGGAAAGGATTGGTCAGGAACAAGGTGTGCAAATAGAAACCTTAGAGTGCCCCAGCACACACTGGCTTCGTTCTCAAAGCTGTGACCAGGAGAAGGTGCAGGTTTGCAAATCGCAAGATAAAGGGCAGCTGCAAAAATAAAGACCAGAATAAAAAGCATAAGTCTATGACAAACTGCATGAACACCATGAGCCCATGAGAGTGGTGAAAGAAGCAGTGAGCACAAGGACAAATCTCTGCCCAGACCAGAAAGGCAGAGAGTGACAAATCATGCAGTCAGCAACCCAGAAAAGGAGAGGTATTTGATAAATATTTCTGTTTAGCGTTTAGCAAGCAAAAGCCAAACAATACAGCATGTTACAAGATAAAATACAATCCCTATAAAACACTTTCCATACTAAGAGGGCTTCAGGAAGATATTAAACAATAGCTACTGAGGTTAGATTCGGCAAGTCTGACACATCGGTGAGTGTAAAAAGGAGCCAGGGCAGGAGCCGTCTAATTAGCTCCTGCAGGTCCCTGGGACTTCCCCCGGGGTCCCAGTGCTGGCGTGCTGCCTGTACCTCCACGGAGTAAACAGGATATCCCAGGCCAGTCCAGCTGACATCAGTCCTGTGCTGAGGGGTGAAATGGCCGTGACCGGATTCGGTCAATAAAGGTTTGAAATGGGGAATTATCGTTAGTGTCAATTAGCACCAGTTTATGAAAAAGAGATCTTGGCATATCTCTGTTCTTGAGATTGTCCCTATCAGTCACAGTGGTGGCGGCGCTGATGTAAGCGGCTTGCGTAAGGCGTTTGGCAACTCCAGCTGCTTGGAGCGAGCCCATGGAGTTAGTGCATTGGAAATCCAGACACTGCGGAGGTCCCAGAGCTTGGCCACAAGCACGGCACCACCGCTCAGCCGGGGTGTTTCCGGGGGCCTCCGACGGGGATTAATTCTCAGCCCTGCATTATTTAACACCGTCTCGGTGAAGGTGGGAGCTGCCCAGGCTCTGCGGAAGTGATTGGGACACAGGTACCAGGAGCAGGCTGTGCTGCTGAACAGCACCTGGAGGCTGCACCCAGGGAGGCTGGGGGACATCCCTCTCCACCCCCAAAAAAGAAAGAAAAAGCCTCCCCAGGGAAAGGAGTGAACAGACAGGAGGGGTCTGCTGCCTCCCTGCAGCCCCATGCCCAGCGCGGGGTCAGCAGCACAGGAGGAGGCAAGGAAACTGAAATGAAGCCCAAAGAGGAATCTGAGGAGCGATGGAAGGATAAGAAAACAGACTTAAAGGAGAAAAATCACTGGGACACCATCCATGTGGGCCAAAAAGGTTAAAGGGTTAACTTGATCCCAGCTTATTAAAGCTCTTTTTGATGTGATTAAATGTTTGGCAGTGCCTCTGTTTGGCAGACAAGGATGACAGAAGGCTGTGGTTAGAAATGAAGCACAGATTTCAGTGTTTGAGGGTAGCACCCCCTGAAATGCCCTGTCAAAGGCTGCGGTGAGTTCCCCATCCCAGGCAATGCTGTAACCAAGGAGAGTGACCGCTCAGTGTGACACAGCCCTGCAGCTCTGCTGGGGTCAAAATCTGTGCTTACAGCCCTGCCTGGAGGGATGCACCAGGGCTGCAGGCAGAGGGGAAACTATTGATGGACCTTCATAAATATTGATATAATGACCGCTTTAGGGAGGGATCTGGATTTACAGCTGGCCTCTTCCTGTCTGCCCTTTATCATTTATCTGGAGCAAGAAATCATGGTCCACATGGGCTTGTCACTGGGTTTTGATGAATGCCTCTCCTAGGTAATTCCAGGTGAAGACAACTGGGTACTCCATTTTAGAAGATAGTTTGCTGCTGACAAGAAGCAGTGAAGAAAACTTGGCTGATTAATATACTGTCTTCTTTGACATGCGTGCTAGAAATGGAGGAGTGGATAAAAAGGTGATGATAGTGTGATTACAGACCCACAGGGGGAAATGAAATTGGAGGCAGCAGAGCACAACCCAAGCCATGATTAAAGATGGATCCTTCAATCTGTCCTCGTGTGGAGGCCACCAGCTTCTCTGTAATTTGGTGTGTAATTGGAGTAATTACTGAGAGCTCACCCTAAGGAGCATGGTGGAACATCATGTTGGGTTGTTTCTCTCTCTGGTGATGTGGCAGCTCCTTGTAAATTGCTCTGAAGTACCCGGGTGTGATGCTGAAGGAGCTGGGCACAGGCTGTGCTGGCCACTGCACCCAGCCTATGAGAATACAGCACGCAGCAGAGGTACTTCTCAGAAATTAATTGCCCAGCAATCATTTAATTCATGTTCTTCTTTTCCCCTCAGTTCTCCCAATATGCATCGCTTGGCAGGCTGGGCTGCCTGCAATCACTCCTCCACGTTCAGAGCTACATCTAATCTCTTCCAGCAGGCAGTTGCCCTTCCTGTTTTTTCCCCTCTGCTCCAGCATCCTAAACAGCCAGTGGCTGCCTTTTCCCTGTGCCACAGTGGTTCACAGCTGCTGAAAACCATCATCAGTAGTGTGGAGATGCCCACTCACTTTAATGAAGGTTTAACGAGCCTGCCATGGTATGACTATGAAGGCAATCACAGATACTGATCCATGGGCTACTGCTGGCAGTGACCAGTCCCCAGACAAGCTCTGTGGGTACAGCGAGGCTGCAGCATCCCCTGCATTCCTGTCCACACAGAGGCTGGGAAGTCCCAGCTGGGGAAGAATCTCCCTGTCATCCCACCAAGTGAGCCAGCTGGGGCTGAGGCCCCTCTCCGGTGTGACCCAAGGGCAGACAGGCAAAGCAAAGTGGGTGAAGCCACACACCAGCCAAGAGAACACAGGACACTTATTTCCCGCCTTGGGAATATCAGCTGAGGATTGGATTTTGCAGAAGAGACTGGACAGTATGTGGCTGGGAGAGAGATTTGCGCTCTGCCCACAGTCACTGCTACTGGTCCTTGCCCATATCATGAAGCCAGTGGGACAGCAAAGCAGGGGTAGAGGGACCTGTCCCAGTTCCGCACATCCCTGTTCCAGCACAAACCAGGAGCAGCACTGACAGGCATGAAGGTGTGGGTGATCCTGAGGGAGCAGAAGGGTGCTGTGAATATTTTGAAACTCAAAGAGCAGAAAGCTCTGCTCTCCACAAGCAACCTAGGCACAGACTGGCCCACAGCCCAGTTTCGGTGGCTCTTCTCAATGGAGTAGCTCAGAAGCACTGGGAATCAGACCATGACATTATGCAAGGCCTGTTTGTGGCTGTTTATTTCTTCTCAGAGGCCATGTAGCAATCCTGCTCCCTGCACCCCAGTGCATAACCTGCTGGAAGTACATGTGCTGCAGACCACGAGGGCTTCCCTTCCCAGGACGAAGAGCTTTAATAAGCTGGGATTAAGTTAACCCTTTAACCTCTTTTTCTGGCCTACATGGATGGTGTCGCAGTGATTTCTCTCCTTTAAGTCTGTTTTCTTATCTCTCCATCACTCTCAGGGGCCTTGGGGCATCACTCTCCAGCAGGCTGGCAGCCTGCTCTGCAAGGTGCCCGCTTGGCTGGAGCTCACGGTGCTTTCCAGCACCGGATCAGGCGCACGGACAGTTTTCCTGGCTGCAGCAGTCAGGAGGTGTTGATTAGGCTGGCTGGTTGCTAATTGCCAGGAAGGGCCCAGCGCAGAGGTCAGGGTGGCTGTTCTCTAGGAAAGGGAGGTCAGGGCAGCCTCTGTATGGGACCAGGTTGGTTAAGTAGGTGGAGGCTCAGTCCCTGCCTGGGGAGAAGGGGTCCTGCCTGTACCAGCACTACAAAAACCCTTTCAAATTCCCTTTCAAACTCCATGGATTGACACTGGTTTTGAAAAATACAGCCAATCTGTGTTTCACCTCACTTCTGCACCTGCTGCAGGAAAACAAAGACCACAATATCCAAAAAACTCCTCCAAGGTGCATTGAGACAGCCAAGCCACAGCTGTATGGTGAGCTGCTGCTTAGCCCTGTGTTTATAACCACCAGCACCTCCTTCCTCAGTTTTAAAAGGTTTTCTTAATTTTTTTTCTCCCCAAATCACCTGCAGCTCTGCCCTGGGGCTCCTGCCTCAGCTTCCCCCAGCAAAATGCTGAGCAGACATCCGTGTTCCTGTTCTGCAGCACAGCCCCATGTGCCCATCTCACCCTCCTGTGGGGCACTGCCCAGGCTTCAAAGGCTGGAGAGCATGGCATGAAGAACCTCACATACCCACACACCCATGTATGAATTCACACCCACATGTGCTTGCCCTCCCTCAGACACTTGTCCCATTCGACCAAATGTCCTGTCAAACAGACAAAAGGGACACCCTGCATTTTGGGCCAGGTGTTGAATGAAGCCAGTCTATGAGAGATGGTGAGGGTGTTTAAAGGCTTTACTTATGATGTCTGCTAATGATAAGCTTCCAAGAAAGATGAAAGATGCCCTTTGGAAGCAAGAATAAGGCAGGAATGAATGCCAGACTTAAATTACTGTGAAAGTTGACACTACCTTTTAACACTGAATGTGCAAAAAGCCTGTGTCCCAGCACATCTTGAAAGAAGCTTCTTGGACTTTAAGTGTGGCCAATACTGACTGGAGAGGATTCATGCCTCCTCCTGACGAGTGCACAAGCTGCCAGCAGATACTGCCTTTCACAATATCACTTTTCCCTTGGAGACAGAGGTTCACAAGGTGTGAACATAAATCCAGGCAGAAAGCCCAGCTGATGTTCTCCTAATGCAGAATATATGGTGGAGAACAAGAGCCCTGGTTATCTCAAGGTCTGGGAGCAAAGAAAGGCCAATGTTTGGGGCTTCCACCTGACCAGGCAGAATAAAGCACCACTTGTTGATTTATTTTGCTTTTTGATTTATGGTCACAGACTTTCAGTGCAAACCTTTCCATGCAATACACATGGGAAGTGTTTCCTCAGCGTTGAAATTATTTACTGGACTTATTACAATCAGCAGCAGGTTTTGAGTTTCCTCTCAGGCTCTCAGAACTTTAAAGATGACATGGTTGGCAGGTATTTCACCTGGCAACATTCTGAAAGAAGAAATATAGCTGAGGCCTCTGGGATTAACTGTCCTTTCTTGTGAGAAACATTTATCACTGTTCATACTGCTCTCCTCAATCTTTATTTCTATCAAACATCCGTAACCAAAGATTTTTGCCCTAACTGAAACCATTTCTTTCCCATCAAATACAGATCATGTAACACTCTCCCACACATACAAATTTCACATTGCTAGAAAATTGCAGTTTCCATATCAGCTGGGCAATGAGTTTTGTCAATCCACTGTTCTCTGTGGGACACAATATGCTGTTCCCAGAGGGGAGGACATGAGGGCAGTAAGGGATGATGCTTCCCTCTGTCCTCCTCCACAGACCCCTGAAGAGCTCAGCTTCAGAAGAAGCATCTCTCATTCTGGGAACCTCCTCAGCCTGTTCTCAGCCCAGTTTGCAGTACTCCCCAGCAATAACCACTCTACAAGCCAGGACAGCAATCATGGACCTCCTCATGGAGCTTTCCTAGGGACCAGGAGCCTACCTGCTCCCTTTCCTAATAGTGGTGCTCAGAGAGGTCCCACAGGCTTGGCACTGGCACCAGAGGGTGGGGAATGAGCTAAAAGTGCTGAGATAAATTTTTCTCCTAAAAAAAACCACCATCCACCTTCTGCCTGTTTGCAAAGAGTATGGGACGGCTGTGACCCACATCTCTGCCCTGAGGTGGGACATTGCAGAGGCATGGGAAGTGACTCCACAGCCTTTCCCATGCCATTCCAGCCATATACAACAGAAGGAAAATGTGGGGGGATCCCTCTTCTGTGATTTGCTTTGTTTGACCAAGGGGAAAAGCAGTGCAAGCAGAAGAACTGCAGGGGAGCAATTCCAAATGGCACCAGGGGACCTTGCACTCAGTGTGGGAGTCAGGTTGGGAAGCCCAAACCCAGCACATAAGGCCAGTACGAACACTGGCAGCAGTTTTCCTGCTGCACTGAACAGCACCCTGAGCCACTCTCTGCAGAGAGAGCCCATGATGAAACACTGTGCTCAGGATTGGGCTTGCCCAGTGAGGTTACCCCAGGTTTCTGCTCTTCACACTGCCAATCCAGACAGGGAAATGTAACAGCAAAAATTTGTGTTTATCCCCAGCTAGTGAAAAAACATACATTTGCCTCCACCAAATCCCCCCGATTTGTTGCAGAAGTTCAAAGGGCAGGAAGGCAATAACCAGCCTGGTTTTGTAGCAGCGTTGGGGATGGCTGTTGATGGCTCTGAGCTCCTTGAAGGTTGTAGAAGACACCAGAGATGAGCAGCAGAGAGAAGCTACATGCTTTGGATACAATACCTTACTTCTTCTTTCATCCAGAAAAGAAACTATTAAAAATGTGCTTGAAAAGGGCATTTTCCTCTGACTGCCATCGATACTTCCAGCTGCAGAAATACCAGCATATTTCCAAAGCTTGTTTGTTATGGCAGTTTGCAAGGAGAAGAAACCATTGCCTGATTATTTCTAAGGTAGCAATGAAATTGAATTAACAATATTTGAAAATATAAAAAGCAAACTACAAACAAATGGTTTGAACTTCAGCAATATTTGCAGCTGATAATGATAACTTCAACTGGTGAGACACTATCCTAATGACATACTCACAGAAAATTAGAAGGAATATTTGCTTCCAGCTAATTGCTGAGCCTGTATGCTGTATAACACCACAAAGCACATTCTAAATAAATCATCATTTGATCTTGAAGGTTATGCAACAAAACTTTTCTATTGCCTTTTCTCACATCAAAAGAATTCAGGGATTACAGGGGAGAATAAATGTTTTTGTCTCTGAGAACACTGAAAAGCAGAGGTGTGCCCTGACAAGCCAGTTATCTGTATGCTTTGCCATCTGCGATTATCTGGGGATGTTTCCCAGCTCAGACGTTTCCTTGTGTGTGAAGGGAGGGCTCTGGGTAGGGGTGGTGGGACTGGGCAGAGAAGCTGCTAATGCTGGAATCCCACCAGTGGTGCTGCCCAGCCTGTGCTGCCCAGCAGCCCTGGTGTTGGGAATTTCCCAGGGACAGAGCAGTGGGAAACAAAGCAGCTTTTGGCATTGCCCTTAGCCCAGACACCCACTCACACACTGCAGCACAGCACGGCCCCAAAGGCAAGGAGTCAGGTGCCCCTCCCTTTCCCCCTGCCCTAGGGAGGCTCATGTGGGCAAGGGGCAGCATCTCCTCCTGACAGTCCCCACTGCACCCATCCCACTGCTCCTAAACACTGTGTGTGCAGCCTTGGCTTTGGATCACTCCTATGCTATAGACATCAGAATCCACTGATTTATCTTATTCAGCACAATTTATCATTTCAGCATGAATGCCATCTCACCTGGTGTTGCAGTTTCGTTTGTACCATCCCAGGCAGGTGTCCCAGAGCACCTGCCCCTTCCCCTGCCACAATGAGCCTCTTGGCTTTACATGACTCAGTTTCTTCCACAGTGCACCATATATATATTTTTTTAACAAGGATGGTTAAACATATCACAGTTTGATCTTCCTTATGTGAAAGACTGTGACATCTCAGGGAGAAACCAGAAAACTAAAACCAGACAGCAGCAGAGCACACTGCTCTACCAAGGAACCTCCTTAACAGCACCACACAGCTTCCAAGTCTTCAGCTTCTGCAAGTAAAATGAATGGGTTCACCTGTGCTCCCCACAACTGGAATTTGGGAAATTTGGAATTGCATTTTACAGTCTGAGACCAGATGGTCTGTAGGAAGAATGCTGAGAGCTCAGTGCATGCCCATGTGGTGGACGGTTCGGGGACCCCAGGACACCACAGCTTACAGCTGAAGAGGGTCCCTGCAGCACGGGCCCCATGGGACAAATGCCATCCCTGGGCATGTGTGGCCACAAGGGTCCCCTCCTTCAGCCCAGCCTTGCTGTGGCCACAGCACTGATTTAGCTTTGGTCAGGCCCACGCCTGCTCTTGCAGTACCCAAAGATCGCTCTTCTACAAGCAACTCTAATGGGTTTGAGTACTCAGACAGTATCAATTATGGTTTTCTGACAATGGATCCACAAAAAGGAAAGTTATTTCGAGAAGGATAAATGTAGCTCAGACCATTATATTTAATTCATGTCTGCCCATGGCCTTCCTGCTCTGCTTGAGCGTGGTGGCACTTCAAACTCCACGTCCTGTCCCAGATGTGACTTTGGGGGCGGGAGGACTTCGCTTTCTAGTGTTACTGCTCCTCCAGGAGGAATTCTGACTGCAGGAGGTATCCCCAGAACATTCTCTGTCACTCTCCCACGCTACTCCGAGTCCCATGTGCACCCTACCTGGTGCTATTACAGGCATGTCCCCAGCACCCTGCACCACGTCCTTCTCTGCACATGAAGCCCTGGATTCCTGCTGAACTGCCTGTCCCACCGCAGCAGGGTGGGCATCTCTCCCCTGTGAGGGATATGAAAATGAAAGAGGGAAAAGGACCCACATCACCCCAGGACACTTGGCTCCCAAGTCATCCTCCTGTCTCCTCTAGTCTGGGACATTTGCGACTGGCAGCTGAGAGGACAACCAGAAAATCTTGAAAAACCTCCAGGCCCATGTTGGACAGTGGTTTCTCAGCCTCTGCTTCTTTTTACCTTCTAGAACCTGGACAATGTGGTCCCTTTGTAGAGAGGCTTGACTGAGTGCAGGCTGCAGAAATGCATGGACAGGAGGAACTGCAGAACTGAAAACACTGGTAACTTCATACTGGAGACCATAGAGTCATTTTTCAGGATCTGTATGTGATGCTACTGGCCCCCACTGCCTAAATGCAGCTGACACACTGATTCATTAAGAACCTGGTACTCTATGACAAATATATGACTGCATTGGCACTCCCTACTCAGCCCAGCATTATTTAAAAGCTTTCTGTATTTGATTATTTGATAATCCATCCCATTACACACAGCTCTTAAGGGAAGGAGAAGATGAAACACTGTGAATTCTATATCCTCTTTGTTATTTGCTGGTAAAATTTCACCAGAGAAATCAATGACTAGCAAAAGAAATTTAGTGGTATCTGCTGAAAAATTCTTGAAGTTTACAAGTAAATGGCTCATGATAGGATATTTCATTACATTTGCTTTAATGCTGACTTCTTGTACTTCCTATTTTTGCAACGTCTGCTGCTTTGAAAACGTGATACACAGCATGCTGGCCTCCAGTTTCTCTTCCTCTGTATGGAATTTTCTTCTATATCTGTTCCTGCATCTTTTCCAGGTCAAACATTTTTGACCTGGAAAATTTACTATCTAGTGACTCTTACACCAATTTTCCAATCCTTTTGCCCAACTTGGGAGTCAAGCTGCTAGCTTGGAGCTGCCAGCCTTTGAACCCTGGCACAGGACTAGCATCCTCCTTGTCTTCTGCACAGGCATTACAGTTACTTCCCATTATCTAACTGGAATACATCCCAGGCCTGCTGGACTCAGGCTTTCCCTGATGGGGGGTACAGTGGTTTACAGTGCCAGGACATCTTTTCCAACTACTGAATGAAAAGTACTGCTGGACATCTTTGCCTTTTCTATAGCACTGTGGGTTTCCCAAAGTGCTGAGCAGAGATCCTGCACAATTGCCAAATTTCCTCTGTTCCCAGGGGAGGGTGTGAACGTTGCTGATTCTCCTCAATTGCATTGTCCTTGTCCATAACCTGAAGGTTGTTTTAATCCCTGGAGATGATCCCCCACAGCTGATTCACAATGCTCTGCCCAGCACAGCCTCTGCTCCAGCTCCAGTGAGCTGACAGAGCAGAGACCAAGGGTGGTTTCAAGGCTGGAGCTGTGGCTCTGTAAGTGCAGCATGCAGGGATACATGGTCAGACAGAGGACAACCTGGCATTTTGGCCATGTGGCCCACCTGCCTACTCTGCACCAGCAGTACTTCTGTGCTGTGCCCATGGAACAGCTGCTGCAGTGGGTGCCCCTGGGTGAGCCTACCAGGGCATGGCTTGGCATAAACAGAAAGTGGAGGGAAATTCCACCCTGGTCCCCCTTGCATGTGGGTGCTTGGCTTCAGCAAGCTGAGGAACTGGGGGACATGAGGCCTCCCAGGTCACCTGCCTGCTCTTCACCACTCTTCCCTGTACCCCCAGATTATGGCCTTCTGCATCTGCACTACCCAGCATCTATCGATGATGAATTTTGTTCCCATTTTACCACCTACTGCTTCATATCAGCCACATTTTATGCAGTTCTTCACACCAGCTCTATGTTTCCCTCTCCTGAACAGCTCAGCATCAGTGGCAGCTTCTGCCATGTCACTATAATTGCCTGTTTTTCAGGTAATGGTTTTTAACTCCATGATCACAGGGCCTGTCAGCTCAGCTGACCATCCTTCACCTGGCCAGCTCTCCATGCTCCCATTCCATGGCTGAGGGACTCAATCTCACATGGCCATTCATTTTTTTCCTTACTGCTGCTGGTGTTTTTAAGCACTTTCTATAAAACTTCCCTCTTCTTCGAGCTTGGCAGGTTATGCTGGAAGGGTACAACTTTGCTGCATTCCCAAGGTAGCCAGAAAAGTCCTCCAGCACAGAAATGAGTTTGAAAGGAAAAAACATACAGGAAAAAAAAATACACCTTTTCTTCCTGTCACGTTGCCTAGAGCCCCATGTGCCACAGGGCATCCACAAGCGATTTATTTCCTCAACTGATACTGTCCTTAGGACCTAAAAGTGTCTGTTTATCCTGACCAGCTCCAAGGAGGGGATGTGTTGTGACAAGGGCCCCAAACCTTTCAACAGCTGCAAAATGTACTAGACATCTGTAGGTGATAAATGGAGACACTCCATTCAGTGTCTTCTGTGAGCAGACCTCTGCCTGCAGCCCATGACTTGCACAGCTTTAGGATTGTCACAGCAGGGTCACAAATTGCTGCTAAACGATGGCTGAGCAGGAGAAGCTGACACTGGAGTTCTACTGGTGAAGGGTGGCACTGGGGACAAGCGCCCTGCCAGGGCCGCAGGATGCCAAATCCATCAGGAGCGAGCCAGAAGAACGAGCTCGAAGGTGCTCATCTGTTTGGAGGGGAGTTGGAGCTCCAGGGCATGGTTTCCTACCTGCCACAACAGCAACATCTGCCCCGGGAAAACCACGTCTAGCTCTTAGGAACATCCCAGGACAGACACATCTGGTTGTCAGGAATGCCCTGCAAACTGCTGAGCATCCCCTCACTAGTGGGCAATGCCAAAGCCTCCTGCAGGACCAGACTGGCGGCTCATTCTGGCAGCTGCAGACTCTGCCTTGTTTCAGCTTTTTCTTCAGACAGGCAAATTGTCTAAATTAACACTGAAGCTTTGGGTACAATACAGCTAATGCACATGAAATACCTCAGGAAGGTAATTTTCTCCAAGTGCTCCCCCTGGTTAGCAGCTGATTAGTGAATAAAGAATTTCCAGAGAACTGCACAAAGCCAACCCTGATGGCACTGAAAGGCTAACAGGACTGGGCAGCAATTTCTTTGCAATAGTAGTTAAAGGTGCGGAGGCTCATTACGGTCAAAGACAGAGCTACTGAAAACCTGGCTGAAATATTTACAGGTTTTGGGGAATGTGTCTGCCCATGGCTCTGCAAAGCTTTCGAGGAAAAGCTCACAGAGCAATGCAACAACCTAATAAAAATTTGCATTAAAAGGAAAAGCCGGCAGTTGCCGACCCGTGTCCCAGGCTTACTGCTTTTTTTTTTTTGGCCTCTTTCTGTGTCCATCGGGGCAGATTTCACGCTGCCCATGGCTCTGCTAAGGCAGAGGGTGGTTCTGGCACTCGCCTGCTCTGCTGCTGCCAGGCATTTCTCAGCAAACGCAAAATAATAGGTTGGCCTTCCTTCTTTCTTTTCTTTTTTTTTTTTTTTTCCTTCTTCATTTTTTTTTCCCCCTTTTTTTTTTTTCCTTTTTTTGTTTTGCAAAGTCAGGAACTCCATCTTAGCGCTGGAGCCCGTTGTTAAGGTTTGTGTTTTTCTTGGCACGCTGACCGAAGTGTGTTCGGTATGAATAGCTGAGAACTGAAAAGTAAATATTGTATCCTCTGGGATCAGTGGAGGGAGGGTGGTGATATTGCTTAATGGAGCACCCCAGCGCCTGTTTGGGTTAGGCTCACAGTAATTGCTCCCTAGGTGAGTTTATACCAACAATTGATCGTTTCAAATGGGAAAGAAGTACAAATGAGTAAGAGAATAAACACTGGTGCTGTTATGAAATGCAGGAGAGGAGAGCAAAAATCCCATGCGGCTCCAGCATGGGGCTGGAAGCAAAGCAGGACAGAAAATCAGGGATACTGTGTGTTCTACGTGCAATTTCTCATGAATGCGGAATGATAGCAGAAATGGAATTTTCTCCTAAAGCTTAAGCTGCAGAGCTGCTTTCCACAACCTGATCTTCTACAAAGCATTCAAGGAGACCTCTTTGCTCTCCCATCTCCTTGTTCATCCTGGAAAAACATGGGGCTCTTGACATGAATAGCACTTTGCTGTGAGCCAGTGGGTGAGAAGACAAGGAGCAGGAGGTCAGCAGGCATGACAAAGGAGCCCTGGGCTGAGTAACCTTAATGTAAAGCCCACTGTGACCTTCCACAGACCCGACCTGGCACGACTGCAGCTCTCCCATGGCTGTGATGCCCATGGCCCCATCCCTTGCCACCAGTCTATGCTGGTGGGACTGGTCTGCTCCTCCCCAGCACTGTGTGTCACAGCAGCATGACCCCACCTGCCACTCACCCGGGGCTGCCTTTAGTTTGCTGCACCTCCAGAGGGGCTCCAACCAACTCATAACCAGGCTCTGAGGTCTGCAGAAGCTCTCTCCTAGGACATGGTGCCAGTCCCCCAGGGATCAGGAGCTGCCTGTCAGCCCCCGTGATGGTGCCGCAGGGTCACTGCAGCAAACCCCCAGTGCCCACAGGCAAACCAGTGCTGTTTAATGCTTTCTGGGCAGCTCTCACTGTGCTTGTGCTGGCAGCAGCTTCTGCTGGCTGTCATGGCCCCAGGCCAGCATCACAGGGACCAGGAGGGGATGCTCATGTCTGACCCTGTGCACCTGGAGCAGCATCTGCCTGAAGATGGGTTTCACAGCAGGAGGGTGCTGTAGGGGAAGGAAGGATGGGGATGGAAAGTCCCCATTCTTCCAGGAATTCCCATGGAAAGGCACAGGATGGCCCAGCAGTCACCAGCTGGCTGGGCACTTAGTGCAGGAACTGCCTGTGAGGGTGAAGGTCCCTGAGCAGGCGGTGCCCTCAGGGATGCTGCCACTGCAGCCAAGCACAGCAAACGCTGCTTCTGCCCCAAAGCAGACCCTGTGGCAGCACCCTTCGAAAAGGCTGAGCTGGCAGCCCCAGGCTGCCACGGTGGTTTCTGCAGCTGAGCTCATTAGTGCCTGCAATCAGCAGGGCATGAAGGGGAGATAATTACACAGGCAGCACTGCTCTGGCTACGTGCAGGACCTATATATAGCTCAGTGCGGGTCCGCACTGCCTGCGGTGCTTAGTCATGGCCCTGGGGACCATGCGGGTTGGGATGGGGCAGGGACTGCTGTGTGGGGAGCTGTGGCACTGGGCTGTCTGTGGTGCCTGGGGAAAACCATCCAAGCTGAATTAAATGTTTCATTTAACTACGTTTTTCCTAGCTGAAAAAATGCAGTGATTTTCCCAGTGGACTGCCATTTTAGACAAAATGAAAAAAAAAGGATTTTAGTTTTGGAAAAATACCTAAGCAAAAGGTTTCAGCCTGGGGCCACAGTGGTCACATGTAAGTGTACCCACTCCATAGCTCTGGGATCCCCACGGTGAGGGAAAAATGCTCCCAACCCTTGCCTTCATGTGAAGGATGCCCAACATCTGGTTGAGCTCCAGAGATGGCTGTGGGGTAGGGGCACACCTGGCCCCACACAGCCCTGGCTCTCACACGTATCACCCTGTGGCACCCACCATGGTGCTTCTGGGCCAGTCCCAAAACCCACCGCCACCCCAGAACTGCTCAGCCCCTGGTGAAGCCCTGTTTGCTCATCACCCCACCACTCCCCCATGCTGCTGACACAAGCCATCTGGCCTGTATTTCCAGCACGGCCATTTCCAAACTGATGGCGAGGTCCTGCCCTGGCATGCGAGGCTCACATGTCACTGGTGCCACCGGTGTGCCCTGACCGGCAAGCGCAGGGCTGAGTCCTCACAGCAGCATCTCAGGCACGGCAGGGCATGCGCATGTGGGGCACTCTGGGAGATGATGAGGGCAATTGCAGGGGCCTCAGAACGTGTCAGGATGGTGACAGGGCACTGATGTCAACTATGGGACCACGGAACTGCCCAGCAAGCCCAGGGCAGCAGTGTGGCACTACCAGGACAGTGGGAAGGTGGGTGGCTCCTGGCCGTGCAACATGGAAACAGCTCGCTCATAAATGAGAGTGGGCACCAATGGAGCAAAGTGCCCTTCTCCGGAGAGCATGTGCTCTCAGGGCACAGCAGCAGCTCTGGCTGTCTGAGGCCCTGGCAAACCCTCCTCATCCTTCAGGGTGCATCTTCATGGTTCATTGCCCACCCCAAATTCTGCCCTGATGCAACCTCCGGCATCCTGGCTGGCTGCCTTGCCTTGCACAGTGAGGCTGAATCACCTTGGATTTTTGGTGAAAATGTGAGTGTAACACAGCAGGGCTCTTTTCCTCACCTTTAATCACCTCTTTGCTGCTCCTTCCCCAGAGAAGTGAAAATACTCAAAGTGGAGCTTTTGTGCCATTTGGCAATGGATTGGTTCAGCACATCAGAGAGGGCAGGGCCAGCCCTGCAGCCCTTCCACAGCCAGACGTGCCCACAGATCAGTTTGAGGGAGGACAGCCTCTCCCTCAGTAATGATAAGTTCATTCATGGGCACAGGGGAAGGAGCCCAGGACACTCCTGCCAGACATGGTACGCACCATCAAATTAAACTATAATTAGGTCCCCATCCCTCTCTCTTGCATGTGCACATCACACAGATGCACACACTGACACACAGGCACACTGGCTGGGTGTAAAAGCCTGGCTGGAGGTGGGTTAATGTGCTGTGCACCTCAAGAGAGACCTGTGCAGTTCATCCCTGCCAGCCGGGCTCACCCAGGCAACACTTACTTAGGGAACAGTGTGCTCATGCCTGAAGCTCATTCATTCACACCACAGGCACTTCCCAGCTCCCTCCAAACCAACCCAGCTATGGTGGTGATGATCTGTAAAAATTCGGCTTGTATGCCAGCTTGTTTATTTGCAGCACTCGCATGGGACAGATGTGGGAAAAGCTACGTGGGACACCACATTCAACTGCCCAGCAGACATACATCAGCTACTTTTTAATCATGATAAGAGCAGGAAACCTCCTATTGCACAGGACTTCAATTGTGCCACAAAAAATAGCCGAGGATGTCTGACATCTGTAGCTTTATTCTCGTATAAAAAGTTAAAGACAAAGCTAGAAAAAATGAACCTATTGGTACGCGCTCACTGAACGCTTTGAGGACAAGGCAGGAAAGCTTTTATTGCTAAGAAGAACCAATGGACGGCTTTAAAGCTCATCTAGCATTCAATTTTTTTTTTGTAAGTAACTCAATTTAAAACACCTTTTCAGTGTTTAAAGCCCTCTTGCCTTTCTGGAATGCTTCAAAAGGAAGATGACCTGAGGACGGTGTCTGCTCTCTGGAAGGACCAGACCAATGCTCTGCAGGAGGTGCAGAAATGGATCACTGAGGAATGACAAACAAAACCCAGCTGCCTTCTGTGGGCTCCTGCTGACCATCAGACAAGGTAAGGCTGCACAGCACCCAGGGAGCTGCACCCTGCCCTGTGCAAAAGCAGTGGTCTCTGATGGCCACTGGCTGTCCCCATACCCCAGCAGCTGTGGCACAGATGGGCATCATGAACTTGCCCCAAGGAGAGCCAGGAGCTGAGCCCTGGACACAGTGACTGTGGATAACCTGCCCCAACAACTGAACCACCCTTCCTCCTGGAGTGGTGAGGTTACAGGCTGTGGGATACTGAACGCCCTTGGGATCCTCAGAGATCCCTCTGGGATGCAACAGATCAGAAATGGCCACCCTTCCCGAGGGACTGTTGGCACAGCCACTATGGCTTTGCAGGTCTTGCTGCAGTCAGAGCTGCTCCCAGGGCTGGTGGGTGTTCTAGTCTTCAGGGATCGGGGTGTTGCAGTTCCCGTGGTAAATTTTGACCTCACCCTCGCACTGGAAGTATTGATCGAACACGTCGCTGTATCCATGGTCCCTCCACCAAGTGCAAAGCTGCCGGTTCCACGTGCAGTCCAGCACATGGAAAAGCTCTGGGTGCTCCATCCCCACCATAGTGAAGAAATCCTGGTCCCCAAGGTGGCCCTTGAAGTGGTACTTCTCTGTAAGTTTCTGCACCATGGTGGGCTCCAGCAGCTGGTTGTAGAGCTTGGACTGCCTCATGGCTTCCAGGTTCAGGAGCAGGACACCACTGTTGAAGCCTGGCAGCCCATCAGGAGGGGGCTCCCCCACTTTGGTTTTGGGGTTCTCACGGCGATACTGCCAGAAGGTGTGCCTGGAAAGAGAGGAAAAACAGGAACAGGGCAGTCAGGCAGTGCAGCCTGAAGAGCAGCCACCTCAAGTCTGGGCAGGTCTGGATCACAGCACAGGATCTACCACCCACCCAAGAGATCTCACAATGTTTGTCTTCTGTCTGGAGGCACCCAGTCTCTTGGAGAAAGCAGTGCTTCATGGGCTGCCTTTCTCACCATCCCCCTGCATAGGATATTGCCCAGACCTCAAACCACTCTGTTTACCACATCCTAAAGCCCCTTTTGTTTTTACCAGCATCATTCTGGTGAGCCAACTGGACACAGAATCATGTGATTGCTCACATGGCTCTGTAGGGAGATTAAACCACATCCCCAGTGCCTGGGGTGAACCACCAGGAGTGTCCTCATGGCTCGAACACACCAGAACTGCAAGCCCTGCAGTTAATGGGATCTCAGCAGCAGAGTTCACAGCATTACTATTATTTGATTATGGGGAAACTCCAGATCAAAGATGGGCCTCAGTTTGAGGCTGTGAAATCAGAAGACTTGACATAAATCTGAGTGTCAGAAATATTTCTTAAAAATAAAAAGACAAATCAAGTGGCAACATCTCATTAGCTAAACAATCTGTGCCTTCAGCACTTAGAGACTTGGGAAGGCTCAGCTGTAGTGGCTCTGGCAGACAAAATCTTCACCAGCTAATTTTCAGCTGCCAAAGAGAAGAGAGTGTTCCAAGTCTACCAATACATAAAACAAACTCCAGAGGGGGATTCAAACGGGAAAAATTTTGATTACCTGAGCAAGCAGGCCAAAAATGTCTTTGGTTCCTTCCTCAGCCCTGGAGCAGTGAATACACCTCACCTCAGACACTAGTTGCTCCCACTTGCAGGAACTGAATTTATTCCATGCTATTACTCAAGTACCTGGGGTTGAATCTGTCCCCCAAGACTGCTTCCATTCACTATGAAAATCTTCTTCCTCTCAAGCAGCATCCCCTGGTGCAAAGCTGAACACCTGAGAGCTGTCCAAGCCTGTGGTTCAGAGGAGGGCAGGAGGGACCCCTGACTCCCATTTGACAGCCCAGGGATACCAGCACTACCACTGCCTTCATGATCTCACACCTGAGGTAAAATTACAGTAGGGTGTTTTTACACCTTGCTGTGATATTGTCAAGGAGAAATACTGTAAGAAAGAAGAAGCAGCCAAGCCTGCCACTGGCTCCTCTTTGAATCTGTCAGACACCCACCAAAGTCTCCATGCAATGGGAATTTGTTGGTAGGTGGTTTAGATTTAGAACCCAAGGGTTTAAAGTGGTCCCATTAATGATGTCAACCGTGAACATCTTTTTTATTTCCTGATCTGGAGAAGCACAACCATCATGCAGCATCACTTCCTTACAACTTCCATTTAGAGGCTTTAGATGAAAAGTACTGATATTTCCTGTTTCATTAAGGGTCTTCACACTGCTCACTTTTGCCTGATTCAGAATGGAAAGGGTTTTTCCAAGTGCCAGTTTTCCACAGAAGGAGGCTCAGTTTTGGGGCAGTCATATCCATGCTTCCCGGTGAAGGGGACTGGAGGATGGGCTCCCTCACTGGATCCTATGGGCAGCAGTGCTCACTGGATGTAAAGGGCAGAAAAAGGAGAAGAGGGCTTTACCTCTGCAAAGAGCTCTTATGTTCTGGGGAGAGGCAAAGACAACGCATGGATGCTCCTGAGAAAAGAAATGCAAAGTGCTTTCCATGCACCATTACAGAGAAGCTCAACCTGCAAAACAAGCCCCAGCCATGCACTGGTCAGCTTCCTGAGGTGCTCAGGTCCATGGATCTAAGCAGGGACTGGCTCAAGCCAACCTCTGAATACTCTGCTTCTCCCTAGCAGTAACAAGAAAGCCATCCCCATGCCCAAAAGGTTATGCTGAAAGCTGACATGAAGGAGAGTGTGAACAGTGCTGCAGAGTGGGGCACCTTTCCAGCTCCACAGCAGTGAAGGTGACTCCTTTCATGTTCTTACCTCCAAACACATGCTGCCCAAGCTGACATGAGATTACAGCCACTGCAAGCACCCTGGGCAAGAAAAATGCAAGTACTCAAGCCCTCAGCATCGCCAGGCCATGGCAGGACAAAAGCAGATCTGTATGAAAGGTCTCAGTTTTTCAGCAGTGCCTTTCCCCAGAAGATTACTCATCGATGGCTGATAACAAGAAGGGAGCAATGTGCCCTTTTCTGCAGGAAGAGGAGACAGACTGACAAGCAGCAATTGTTCCACCCTTCCTCCCAGGGCTGGCGTGACAGGGCCGTCCTCCCCCGCCCATGCGTGGGGATCATGGAGGAGTGGGGCTGGGAGGGAGGATAGGGCCATCCCCAGGGAGCAATGCCGAGGTGAGATCCAGGATGTGATGAACCGTGGGTGGCTCCACAGTGCTGATGTTCAGGAACCTGCTCACAGTGCTGCACAACAGCCTTGCCAGTGCTGGGCTCACGCCAACCAAGGGAAAGGTGTTCTGGCAGGGCTGCTGGCAGCAGCTGTTTAGCTTGGATTTTTCTTGGCTTTTACCCTTCTAACAGAGGCATTTGGTGCTGTTCTGCAGGGACCAGGACAGACAAGAGTGTGGTTGAAAGGCACCTCCACCCAGCTGGAAGTGGAAGGAGCGGCGGGTACGAGAGCAGTGTTCTCTTCTGAGGTGATGGGTCTGGGGAAGCACAACCAGCCAAACAGCTAATCCAGCCCACACCCTGTGTCACTCTGTCCTGCCTGGCATCACCCTGGCACCCACCTCAAATTTTGACAAAACATGAGGGGGAAAGCCCCAGGGGCCTGATGAGCGTGCTGTCAGGGTGTGTCCCTGAGACAATCAACAAGGAACTGAACCCCAGCTGGATGCAATGGAGACATCTCCGTGCCCCAAGCCCCTGGAGTGGCTGGGATTTCCCCTGGAAGAGGCAGTTCAGGAAGGGCAGTGTGCCACCAGCCTTGGCTCTGGGTGCCCTGGGCAGGAAGGCAGCCCGGAGATGCCGGTCACCACCAGGATGCATGGGGGCAGGAAGCTGCTAGCCAGGAGAAGGGGAGGGGAAAGGAAGAGGAGGCATTTTTGGCTTTTGTTAACTGCCCTGGCCCCTCTAGATGGGAGGGGAAAGAGGTGACCTGTGGCCCCAGAGCCCGTGGCGTGCTGCAGGGCAGCCGTGCGGTGCTGCTGCCATGAGCACCCGCCTGCAGCCCCAACAGGCTTTGCTTTGAGGAGCTGTTTATAAACAGAGCCCGCGTGTGCTAGGAAACATCTGGAGAAGAGCATTTCCAAGCATTCAAAGGCCGGGCCCAGGCAGGCCAGATAAAAACCCCTGCTTCCACCAGGACTTCCCTTGCTGGCCCAGCACAGGGCGCCGCGGCCGCACCTCCCCTGCCTTGCAGCGCGTGGTCACCGGCCCCATCCCTCAGAGCTGCCATCACACCCCGCAAAACACCTCGCTGGGGAAGCTGCCAGGGCAGTGGGGACAGCTCCCACCAGCTGTATTCTGCAGGTCCTTCTCTTGCTGTCATGCGGAGCAAGGGACAAACACTGGGTGGAGGAAAGACTTTGTCCAAATCCCTGAACTTCCAGTAGTTTACTTCAGTTCTGGGCCATGGGACAGCTTCCTGGGATGAGCTGGAAACAGCTGGTAAAGCAGCTGGTTGCCCTAGCTGGCAGGAAAGGCAGGATGGAGGGGTTACTTCCAGCTGCATGACCAGCAGCAAGCTCAAAGCATTGGCCCCACAGGCAGCGCTGCTGGCTTTGCTGCTGAGGATGTGGAAGCTCCCCATGAATACAGACAGTCTGTGGGATCACCCCTGGGCAGCTGGGAAATCAAGGAGCCAGGTCAAAAAGAAATGCAGTGAAATGAGATGCTGGGCTAGACACGGGGTGGCTGTGGGGTCTCTGAATGCCACTGTGCACTATGTTCGTGCACTGCATGAGCCTATGCAGTGTGGTACCCAGGGAGGAAAGCTGCACGGCTTCTCCCTCATCCAAAGGGTAAGGAAAGGCAACAGTCACGGGATAAAGCCACAAAAATAAGGGATCTGCGAGATTCTGGATGTAATAAATATCCCAGAACCAGTAAACTCGTCGCTGGAGCTCACTGGTTTGCTCCCACTTCTTGCCAAGTGCTGGCAGAGTTTGGGCCAGCTGCCTGGGAGAGCAGGATGGGCAGCAGTAGCAGGCCAGCACCTTGAGGACACACTTTGCACCAAGCCTCCCACAGGGGTCAGGGGCTGGGGGACCTTGAGCCCCATCCAGTCGGGCATGGGGCTGTTGGCATAGAAGGGAAGCACGAGCTGCCAGCCATCCCTCTCTGAGCCACACCAAGAGCAGCCCTGCCAGCCCAAACACCAACTAAAACAACAAGTGCATGCTCTTGCCACCTCCAAACATGCTCTTCAGGTCCAGAGCCAGAGCACACATGGCTGTGGGCATTATCCAGCTGCAGCTGCTGGCAAACACGGCTGATCCTGTGCAACGAGCAACGAGGCACAGACTCACCCTGCTCTGAGCTCCGTGTGCTGCCAGGGCTCCCCCAGGGCAGGCAGGAGGACATGGCACCTGGCTGTGGTCCCACCAAGCAATGCCTGGCTGAGGTGCCCGCAGAGATGGGCAGGATGGCAGCCCCAGTATGTAGCATCCTGTTGGGGGCAGGTGTTGTGCTTGAAATGGGGCAGGAAGGAGAGAACAAATAGAGGGAGTCCCCTGACAGCAGCTTCTGCTCCAACTGGAGGAGAAGGTGTGGGCAGTGGGGAAGGAAGACCACTGGGAGTGATGGCATGGTGCATTCAGGGGCTGATGGTGGCTTTCCCCCTTAATCCTTAGAAAGAAGTATGAGCACAGACAATAAACCTCCCTGCACCCTTCTCCTCTTGGCTAATCCTCACTGTGGCAGGCAGCTGCCAGACCCTTACCATCACTGGGTTCAACCAAGATGAACCCACAGGAAAGCCCATCTCCCCTTCCTCCAGCTCCTCCCTCCTCCAAAAGGCATTGCTGCAATGAAGGTGGGCCCTTTTAAGTCTCTGCTGCAGTCAGAGGGAGGCAGCAGCCCCGGGGTTGTACCCAGAGCATCATCCAACCCAGCTCCCTCCTCCCCAGTGCTGCCGGACCTCGGCCAGGCGAGCTCAGCAGCTTTGTAACAAAGCAGCCCTTGTTGCTAATTGCTTATTTTCCATGTGCAATGCTAAACCCCTTAAGGAGCAGGTTCAGTACCAGCTTGGTCCAGAGCACCTTATCTGAGGCTGAGCAGCTTGTGTAATACAGGAAATCCCAACTTCACACTTCCCAGGAGCACCCTGTACTCAGTGATGGGCAATGGCATCACCAACACAGCAGTACCCCTCGCTCAGAAGGGAAAAATGTCGCTCTGGGACAAAGCAACCCCAATTCCCTGCCTGGGACAAAGGGCAGGGTGTGTTGGTGTGCATACCAGGACCCCCTTATGCACCTCTGATGGGTTCAAGGTGAGGGTCCAGCTCAGGCAGGACCTTCAGCCCTCACACAAAAAGCACTGATAAACTGACAGACTGACCTCTTCAATAAGGACATCAGTAAATCCTTAATAAACTTCTCAAGTAATGCACAAATTCTATCTGTACAGTGCTGGTCTCTACTGCAAACCAGCCAGCATGCCAAACTTTGAAAAGGCTTGTATTTAGAGCAGCAAATTGATTCTCAATGATGACATTTCTGTGTGGACTTAGTCCAAAAATGAGAACATTTAAATAGATGATGAGTGACAACTTGTGAATGCAGTTGGCGAGCGAAACATTTCCTTGGGACACATATTTTCAAGGGCAGCCCTCCTCACCACCTAACATTTTTAAACTCCACACTGGTGCTAAAATCATCCTCTGAGTAGAGGTGGGACCATAAATCCCTGCCCAGGTTGCATCAGTTTCCTTCCCTCTACAGACCAAATGCTGGTGGCATTGGCAGTGCCACAGAGCCATGGGCTGACCATCCTCTTCCAGTGCCAGTAAAGGATGGGAGCAACCCATTCACAGGGGCACTCTAAAACACTGTGGGCCTAATTACTGCCAAAATGGTAGATTCCTGTCAACCACTGTGAATTAACTTTGCTCTAGCAGTGTTCTCCTGCCTCCCTCGGAAGCACAGGCTGCCTACCTGGGCCTCCCTTGCCTGTTGATGGGGCTCTTGGGAACAAGGGAGATGCTTCCTTCACAGAAGCTCACCTGCTGCTTAATATTATTAATAGCATTTGTGCTAATCAATACAAAGTTGTAGTTGTCAGATCTTGTCCAATTTATTAATTGTTTTTAGATTAATTTCAAGTTTGCTTGGTAATGGGAGTAAGTGCAATAGGTCCTACATATTAATGTTATGCACAGATGTAAACAGCACAACCCTTTACCTTCTTGGATAATTTTTTAAATCAGAGGTAAAGCTGAATTCCTGAAATGAATTCTGCTGCCAGTTCCTTTCAGGTTCTGCTTGCTCTGTAATTTTGGCTGCTTCCTGGCAGCCATTGCCAAACAATTCCTAGAACTGTTTTCCCTATGTGTTGAGCAGCAGCACTTGCTACAAATCAAGTCAAAGTCTTGAAATGGTTTCAAATCCAAAGTGCACAATGTCTGGGGCTTGCCAGGACTGTGGGCAAGCAGCAATGCCATCACCATGGCACAAATGGCAGGGCACAAATTCTCCTGTCTTCACTGGCTGAGGGGCTTGGGGAACACAGAGCCCTTTATGGCAGCCAGCTCTTTGCTCCCCCATGGCAAAAGCATTTGGAAAAGAGTAAAGTTTCCAAATCAGGGCAACCTGTCTGCTTGAGGAGTCCATGGAACCAGACAAACTCAGGCAGGAGGACCTGCCTGCTGGAGATGGTTATCTCTGATTCTGGAAAGCTCCATCCCAGGCAGCAGCCCACCTGCACTGGTCTATCTTACAACCACCACCACTGCCTCAAGCGACAGCCAGGGAATCCAGCTGCTCCCTGCCTGCAGCTGTCAGCCATACTTTGGGGTTTTTTATAGATCCCAAGAGAAGGTACAGGACGTACTGTCTCAGCCCAGACTCTCTGACAGCCTGGCCTGGCTATGGATTCAGCATTAGCCTGCTTACAGCCCAGGATAACTCCTTTCCTCTTCCAGACATCTGACAAAGTGACTTAGTGCCGCTGCCGCTGAGCTCCCAGAAAACACCCAGCGCTGTGCCTGCATGTCCAGAGGCTGTACAGTCCTGCTCCCACTCATTAATGGGCTTCTCAGGGTTATTTTACAAACTCTCACACAAACAAAATGTGTGTGACAGAGTATACAGCACACCTACAGCAGCTCCCACACGTTCACAAGCAGAAACAAAGCTTTTCCTTTCCACAAAACAATGTCCTGTTCAAGCTCTCCCCAGGTTTTAGGCAGAAGCAAAGGCAAATGGCCTTGCAGCCATACAAGGAACCAAGTGTTGTTCCTTTGTAGTCTGTAGCTGTCCCTTTGATGTAGATATCCTTTCCTGTTACACAAACTTTTATCACTGCCAGCACTGCAGATTCCCAAGCTGCCTCAAGTTTTAATTAGTTCCTTGTCATGGGGGACAGCAGTGAGGATCTCACCCAACATGAGGAATGGAGGCAGCAGCCACCCTTTCAGCCCCAGCTATGTGCATCCTTGGACCTGGGAAGCTCTGAGACCTCCCTTGAGGTCCACCATTATAGCAAGTACCTTCTTCCCAGCTGGAGCAAGGGGATAAAAGCATCCACCTGAGGACCTCTAGGTTAGATCCTTCTGTTGCCAGCAGACCACTGGTCTCCAAGGGGAGCAACATGGGGGCAGTGCTGAGGGCCCCACGTGGTGCTGGCACTGGTGGACACCCAGAGCCCACCACCACATGGCAGTGCCAGTAACAGCACCAGCACTGCTTAGGAAGTGAAGAGGCTGGGATGGCTGTGGGGATGGGAGCAGGAAGAACAACGTGGCACACTGGCCCGGGGTCAGCCCAAGGCTGCCGAGAGCAGCTGTGCAATCAATACCACTGTTCTGCTTCCTCTCACATGCCACCAGTGTGACTGGAGGGATCTATAACCAGGAAAGTCAGTAAGAGCAGGGTTTAAGCTCTGCCTTTAGTAGTCTGAGATTTTCAGGCCATTTTGGAGTGTGCCACAGTGTTTCCCCACTCCACTACTCTCAGCCATAGGGCTGCTTTGAAATGGGGAGGCTTCACCCAGCCATCTCACAGCCTCACTGCAGGCAGGAGCACACACCCTGAGGACAGCAACCTGCCTGCCCACCTGGTCACCAGCCTGCAGGATGCATCTGCAATGCTTGCTTGCATGTTTCTTTGCAAGGCTGAAGAGTACAGGAGAGCTTGGACTTCTCCATTTGGCAAGGATCTGACATGGAAGGTTCAGTGTAACATAAATAATTATGCAGAGCATCATCACTCACCCCCTGCAGCCTGGTGAGCAGGACACTGCCAGCATGGCTAAGCAGCTGAAATGCTGCAGGGGACAATAGGACGTTTAATTAAGGTTATGACTCTGGTGAAGCACTTCCTTGCATGAAAAGCCTTTTGGACCATGCAAATTTCAACTACAGATTCTAGTCTTTCCATCAAAACCCTTCTTGCTGAAGCCAGAGCTCCTGATCTTGGCTGCAGTGTGAATCCTGTGCGGGTAGACACATGAGCAGGCATGTCAGCCTGAGAAGGGGCTTTGCCTGCAGGCTAACAACCATGTCAGAAGGCATCCAGTGGTGCCATGGAAGGCCCACAAGCATCTAGGAGCGTAGTGCAGAGTACCGGTGTCCTCAACACAGTGTCAGTGTCCTCAATAACCCCACTGTGAGGGCAGCCTCTTGTGGGATGAAGCTCTGTCTGCAACCCCATCCACAGAGGTGTTGACCATCTCCCATCTCACACATCAGATCCAAAACCTGCAGGAAGGACAACATGCCTGACCTACAGACAGAGTGCCTCTTTCCCCCACCACAGCTGGAGAGAAATAAACCTGGTGCTGATGGCCTCGGACCTCAGATCACCTCCTGCACCTCCTGCTCTGCATCCAGGACTCCCTGCCAGACACCGCAGGGTCATCCATGTCCAGCCTCAGCAGGAGCAAAGGACAGGCCAAGCCCAAACTGTGCAACAGTTAAATCCCATTGCTGGCCTTGCAGGAGGACCGGGAGATCCTGTTGCTCGGAGAAATGCGTTTGTCCAAGACAAACAGTGGCCGGGCATTGTTTCAGCATGAGTCAAGCGAGTGGAAACACTCCCGTGCCATCCTGTTTTGCTGTCTGGAGGTTTCCCCTACCTTCAGGATGTGCAGGCAGGCTCCACGACATTTCCGATTTGCTGTTCTCCTACTCCTCTCTTTCCCATGACTGACTGTGTCCAGCAGTGCTTGGTGCACCAACACAGCAGCCCGAGCCTGTGCCTAGAAAGTACAGCCTACAGCCAGGCAGCCAACAGGAACAGCACTGCTTCCCAGAAAACAGGGCATCAGCTACAAAACACACCAGTCTGCACTCATTTGCCTTCTCTGATGGGTCAAGCAAGTCACAAGGATCCAACATAGCCAAGTGGATTGATCTCCAGAGAGGGAAAAATGGTTCCAAGACCCTTCCTGGCCACTGGCTTACCCTGCCCCAGGGTTGCAATCAGGTCCATGTGCAAGCCCAGGACAGCTCTGCTAACTCGCCCCAAGCCCTCTTACTGCTTTAGGACAAAGCTGGAGTTGCAGAGAGCTGCGTGAAATAGGGAGGAAAACTGTTATTTCCTATTTCCCCTAAAATTACTCCATAACCTTTCTCCATCCCCACAACCACTTTCCGTTAGGATGCTTAAAGCCAACACAAGTGGCAAACCACATGGCTGAAGCTGGCACCTCTTATTTCACACCTAGAACACATTTTTATCTTGCCAGAAGTATAAAAATAGCAAAGTTTTTTTTCTTACAAAGACATTCATGCTTTGTCAGCTCGTGTTTGTGTCTGGAAACCCTCTTATCAGCGAGGTGTGAGCCCCACAGGGTGCAGGGCTCAGCAGGAGGGCAGGCTGGCGTTTGCACAGCTCGCCCCACAACGGGTGGCCAGGCGACAAGGAGGATCAGGAACTTGTTTTCACACAAAGATCAAAACAACACAAGAAGAAAAGCACAACATAGCCCAAAGTGACCCAGAACGTCAAAACTGCAACAACAGAAAGTTCAGTCCAAAAATGCAGCCTGTGAGGGCTATTATTGCTTGGCTTGTTTGTCCCCACCACAGGCGGCAGGAGGGGGAGAACACAGCTCTGGTTTGGGTCAGGTATTCAGGGCTCAGCCCCGTGATCCCTGCCTTGTTCCCTGCCACGCTGAATGGCTCTCCAGCAGAGCACCCCAAAGCTTAACTCGGTCCCCTCCAGGCATGCCTGGCCCCACAAACCACATCCAGGCAGCAGAACACCATCCCCACTCCCTAGTCATGCATGGAAATAATGCAAAACCCTGCAGAGATGAAAACACAGTGACTCTGCCATGGACTAATTGCAGGCAAACAAATGCTTGATTTATCCCGTTCCAGGGGGCAGCGCTAATGAACGGGATGTGCCCTGCCAGGCAGTGCTCACCAAGCCTGACAGTCCAACAGTCCCACGGCCACACTTGGCTGTGGCTGCACCCTCCAACCTGCCTTAAGCTCTAACAATTAGATGTGATTAACTGGGGCTGAATTTACCATTTTGGGCACCAAAATCCTGCCAGCACACCCAAAGCAGATACAGAAGCCCTCCATGCTTTGACTGCAGTGCCACACTATGGAGACAAGACCTCAGCATCTGTGTTCCTCTAGTCACAGCTCTCCTTGACAAGAGTACAAACCAGGAGGGGAGGTGACACTTCTGATACAGAGATGTCTTTTTCCAGCCCAGGAACAGTGGTGACTTCTGTAGCGTGAGCAACCTCAGGCTCAGCTGACCAGGAAGAGATTGGTGTGATTGATGACCATCAATCCTCTGCTGGTGAACTTCTGTCTCCACCTCATCCCATCAGGATGTGCATGCAGCTCAGCCTTTCTCTAGGAGTGCTGCTGGCCATGTCTTAGGAGGTGCAGTAGGGAAGTAGGCTTCCAGAAGGGAAGGAAAAAACATACAGAGCTCTTAAGCTTTTTTATCTTTCTCCAAGAATGCTTCCATTAGGATTAACAAATCTTGCCAAGCCATCTCAGATGCTCAAACTCAGCCCATCTAAGAACCCATTAGGGCATCCTGAGTTGATTGTCTGATTTACCCTGAATTAAAACAAAACCTGAGATTCATTCTTGGAACAATGAAGGCTAAACTAAACCAATTTCTTTAAGCACCAGCCTGGAAATATCCATGTCCCTGAAACCCACCAGTGGTCCCTGAGTGGGAAGGACTGAGCCACCCCTCGGTGTGTGACTCCCTCTGTTAGCTCCCACCAGTCACTGGCTGGTGGACCAAGGGTTGGAAGAGCAAGTGACCATGAGATCATCTCCTTGCTTGCAAGCCCAGGTCACCAACAAAGTTGCCAGTTCAGCCTTCCCTGAGGGAAGCAGAAGGTACGCTGACACTCCAGGGATCCAGAACTTCATTGTTGACGAAACTCAACCCTTACTCTCTGCAATATTCACAGCCTCTGATCCCCAGCACACAAACTGATGCTCCAAAATTCAATCACAGCACCTCAGCAGGCATGGCTGGGCAAACAGTGCCTCTAGCAGATATACGAATAGTTCAGGTATGGATTTTGGCACCAACAACCAGGAATTTGGCTCTGAAAGCCTTGTGATGGTGCGTGAGAACAGGTAAACAAACAAAAGCAACACGGTACACTTTGCTCATACCTACCTACAAGTTTCAGATTAAGTCTCCCTGCAAGCATTAAAGCAGGAAAACCACTTCCTCCTACATTTTCTTCCAAAGACCAATGTGAGTTGAAGGAAGACGCTCCAGCCACCCACTGCCCACACGCTGCTTCCCATAGGGAGGGGGCTTTACCTGTACACTGGTTGCATTTCCCTGGCAATTCCAATGACTGCTCCTTCTGGGAAGTTGTCAAACTCATCAAACAGGTCTCGGATGTTGGTCTTGTACTTCAGGTCCAAGTCTACCTGGATGATCTGTGTTATTTCTGAAAGCACAAAGAGGAAAAGTCAGCTATATAAGAGAATACTGTAACCAGTGATTGTCAATGGCTATTTGATGAACTGCACTCAGTGAGGACTTGGTGCAGTTGGCTCCATGGGTAAGACTCACACAAGTCAGGGCAAAACAGTGCAGCTGCAACCTCTGCATGAAGCTACTGACCTTCAACCATCATGAGAACATTGACCACTGTGTATTTTAGGCATGACTTACTTCAGAAATAATTTTTGATGACCTCCTCCTTCTATCCACTCCTTCCTTTCTTCCAGAAGACTGTTTTTCCATATGACTGACAAAAATAAGAGGTAGCTTCAACCCAGCCTCTCCCTTTCTGAAACTGCTTCTGCAGGAGCAACCACACAAAACCCCATGCTCACTTCTGCTACCTACTACAGGGAAAACCTGCCAACCCCATGAATGTTTCCCACCTCCAGCCCAGGGAGCATCCATGCCTGGACTGACATACCAGAGGAATTCCCATCACAGAGGGCAGCCACATAACACCTCCAGGATCACCTGCACAAGCCCATTAGCTCCCGGCAGGGTGCCACAGCCTTCCCCAAAGGCAGAGATTACAGAGCCCTGCCTGCACAGAAAGTCTGCAGCGGCCTGCAAGACTTTGTTATTGCTGGTGGTCAGAGATAAGGAGGATTGTGCACACATGGAAGCATCTTCCACTTGCAGCGGGAAACCAAGAGCAAGGAGAGGCTGGAGGACATAATTATAAAGTCCAGGCCTGAGCTCAACAACTGGATCAGGCCTCTGCCCAAATTTGCCACTGTCTCCTCTGCAGCACATGACACTCATGGATGGAGATGTTCCTTGCAAGAGGGTGCAGAAGATGTGCCTTGTCAAGGCTGCTTGTCCCAGGTGGATCTAGGGATGCTGTATGAATTGAAACAGGCCAATTGCCGTGCAGCAAACACAAACTCTACAACAGGTCTGACCACCACATGGGTTTCCCCAGCCACAGGCAAGGCTATGAGCATCTACTGGCCAGCCCAGCTCAGCCCTGCTCAGGGACTGTGAGTGGAGTGGAGCCATCCCCCATAGCATTATGTAATGCCATCGCTATTTATATGTGTTATAAAAGCCAAGAGCAAACTGGCCAGGTTGCTTAGCACTCGGCACTAATTGGATTGTATAGACTGTGTCACCCTGTTTCAGTCCCAGCCATCATGCACAGGTGCCCTTACAGCTCCCTGCAGGCTACACCTGCCTGTCACCACCACTTCCACACCAATTAGCAAACCAGGCCCTCATCCTTCCTCCTGCCCAGTACCTGCAGGCAGGAGGACAAGCCCTGACAGCCCTCACCTTCTGCTGCTTGCATCTGCCATACCTATGGGCAGGGTTTCCCATCAGGCTGGTGTCACTGGGGCAGTGCCAACACTCCAGCCTTCCCACTACCATGGTTCCTCACCCCCTCGCCCTGCTGTGCTCAGGACAGGCTGCTGGCTACCCCTGAGCTGCTGAGAGCAGGAGGCAATTGCTTTGTTTTCAGCCCCCAAAGCCACCACAGGGACTAGAGACCCAGAGACCAGCCAGGCACTGGCAGCTATCCCCCAACATGGGAGTGCAGCTTTGCCATTTCAAATGTGCTCTTCACTTGATGTTTGTGTTTCAAGCCAATGCTGGTTAGTACAGCAGCTCTGAACTTTTTGCAGATCTTGCACTAATCCAGGGCTCCTGGCAACTGGTCATACCTACCACGCTGTTCTCCTTTAAGAACGAGAAGGCTCCGTGAGTTTAAGCAAGAAATATACTGCTTACTCTGTGAAGCATTCAAGCAGAAATATAAATCAAGGAGAAATAGTATCTAAGCTACAACTCAGGCTGTATCTCAATTTATTTTTTTAACATCCATCATGCTCTACCTGCTAAAGGGAAAGGCCATGCTCCCATCATCCAGTAGGACAGCAATCCTCAAGTCTACCTAGTATTTACCATCACCATAATCCTCTGTTTGCAAAGATTTAAAACCCAGGCACAGTAATTCACCACAGGCTAAAGCAGGTCTTGACCTGAAAGCAATTTCCCCCAGGCATTCGAACTGCCATAGAAATGGCCAGTGCAACTCAAGCATGTGAATAAGCAGAGCAGTGGATTTATGCAACGAGGAACAAGACATGTATCCCAAATACACCAAACGTCCCCAATGGCCCATACCACAGCAGGGCAAAACCTCAGATCTTAATGCTACTGCACTTGAGAATATCCAGACCAATCACAAAACTCCAGGGCAAGGAGAACTTGGACCTACAGCACAAATTCAACCTCAGAGAAATGCAGGGGGAGCCTGAGCCCTCCAAGGTATTGCGGAGGCTGGGAAGAGGGTATGGGGTTCCCAGGGGGATCCCAGCACAACTCACACCCGGTGCACAGCAGCCTTCTGACGCCTCATCAGGTTTCAATTAAATCAACTGTGAGGCACGTCATCCGATTGTTCTCTAAAATTACAGATGAACGCCAACTGCAATTAATCACAGTGGAGAATGAACGCTGAGCTTGGAGGAAGCTCCAATCCCAACCCTGCCCACCGCAGCATCCCAGTGGGTGAAAGGCTCTGGAGAGCCCCTGTGCCACCCAGAGGGTGCTGCCCAGCAGCAGCATCTGGCCATCCCCAAAAACCTTGGCTGAGCAGGGAGCAGGGCATGAGCACAGCTGCGGTGCCAGGCAGTGATGCCAGTGCCACAAAAAAAGAGCATGGAGACGCAGTTTATTTACACAAACACACTGAGTTCTCCATCCTGCCCTTCATTAGAGGCTCCCTGTGTTGGGCTCGTCCCCATGCACTGCCAGCAGAGACCCCAGGAAACACTCACTAAGAAATTAGACTCAGAAAGCATCGAGTACTTACAATTTTTCTACTTTAAAAATTTTTTTTTTAAAAAACATTTTTCATTGAAACAAATCTGAACTGCAACACTGAGACATAACTGAGCATGGGTGACATTAAGCACTACTCTGCCAGATGCAGCCTGCATGTTCAGATTAATGGCTGAGATGATTTCTCTGCCTGGGACTGGCAAGGATCCAGTCACTAATATTTATGATGTATCATGCTCTTTTGCCCTTATACCAAGCGCTTTGTCCCGGCTGCCCTGTGGGGGTGGAGGAATCGTGTGCTCTCTTAGGCACAAACTGCTTTGAGGGATCCAGCTGGAAATGTGGGAAAAGGCTGAGAGTGTTCTGTTCAGCAGCAAGTTTTCTAACTTTGTCATACTATTATGTATTAGTACTACCCTCCATTCTGTTCAGCCCTGGCTCCTCCAGCCACAGCATGGAAAGAGAAGCTGTGCCACTCAAAGCAGAGATGGTCTCCATTAGCAGTGACAGCTTTACAGCACAGATTGGCCCCATTTAAAGCTCGTGTTTTACTGCAGCCTTGTACCAGCAGCCACAGCAGGGCTGTGCTCCACGCTTGGCTCCAATCTCCCTCCAGCCACGTCCACTGGAGCAACACCAGCTCCAGGGATGCATGATCCCACAGCCTCATCCCAGCAAGGGGGCACAGGTAGGCAGAGGGCACCTCCCTGTGCCCTGCTGCCCCACATTCTCTGCCAGGACCCAGCATGGATGCTCTGAGTGATGCCCAGGAGCCCCTCTGGTAGGGGGTAGCTCCTGCAGCAAGTCTGACAGCCTTTCCCAGGAAGCATGGACCCCATGGCACAGCAGGGACAGAGTGGTGTGCAGCAAGCCAGACCACCCATGAACACTTAGGAGAAGATTTGGTCTAAATCAGCAACCTGATCTAGTGGGTGGCATTTACAGGGCTGGGGTGCAAGGCTGGCCTCAGCTCCAAACTCTCCACTTCCATACAAACCATGCCAGACCTGGGACAGAGGATGCCAATACTGACAGCGGAGAGGCAAAAAGAGTGAAAAGAGTCACTCGTGTCAGGAACAAACAGCAAAACGGGGAGCTGCCATCACAGCACCAAGGGCAGTGAACAGCAAACAGCATGGTCTAAATCACTGATAATTGAGCAGTGCTTTAGTATCTGTAGAGTAGAAGAAGCAAGAATTGAAAGCACCTGGAGGTGCTGAAACTCTTCAGCCCACTGACAGGCTCGTGTTGGCCCAAGCTCAAACCCCTCAGAGTACAAAATCCTGCCTGCAGCTAGTCAGGTAGTGAAGATGCTGCAAGCAACAATGGAATGGCAGGAGGTGGCAGGCCACTGCCCCACCAGGCTGCACTGTGCCCAAATCTCACACATGCTCCTGAGGCAAACACCTGTCACCAAGGCTGTTGGTAATTTGGCTCTGCTCCTACCATCCTTCTGCACTGGCATCTCCACTTGTCTCAACAAATCTCTTTTTAAGGACCTAAGGACGCTGATGCTCCATGCCATGGAGCAGAGACTCCTCTGACACAGCATCATAGACTTGTTTAGGTTGGAAAAGACTGTTAAGATCGAGTCCAACTGTTAACCTGGCACTTGGCACGTATCAGAGGGAAGGACTTTGAACGCTGCGCACCTCGACCTCCACGCACCTCCTCTGCATCACAGCAGCAACTTTTGGGGCCAGAGGCTGGCACCTCAAGAGGTGATACCAGGGAGGACACTGCTGGGATTGCTGACAGAGCCACTTGACCTCTGAGACCCAAGCATGTGGCTTCACCTTTACCCGTGGAGCCAGCAGCAGCCAGCTGGGCAACACAAGGAGGCAGGATCCCCCTCCATTCTTCAGGAGACAGCAGCGGGGGGCAGTGGCTGGGTGATGGCCTGGTGACGGCAGGGTGAAGCACAGGGACTGAGAGCTGCTGGAGGCAGAGCAGCTCAGAGACCCTTTTGCAGAGCCAACAGCAGCTGCAGCCAGCATGGGTGACACATTGCAGCCAAGGGACGGGAGTGTCCCCTGCTGGCTGCAGCTCTGACTGTTGGAGGGCTGCAGAGGGGTCTGGGGAAGGGCCAGGGGGTGACTGCATTTTGCCATTTGACTTGAACCATCAGAAGGAAGAGGTCCAGGTGGCCCAGGCTGTTCAAGCTGAGGTAAGAAAGGCTGGAGGGCTCAGGTCTGCAAACACTGGGCACACCTGGACAGCTTCCCCTCCACCTCTCTGCATCATTTGATCTTGGCTCTGACTACCAATGCTTTTCTTTAAGTCAGAAGGTTTCTTAGCTGTCCCCATCATGTCAGGGCAAGATCCCAAGGAAAGAAGGAACTCTGAAGGATCAGCAGTGTCTGTCAGACAGCTGCTCTGGTCAATAAACCTCCTCGAGCAGGGCAGCAGCAGCCCCCACTCCAGCGGGCAGCATGCCTGCCAGCAGCAACACAGATCCACAAAGCTGCCCGTGTTGGCTGTGAAACCAGGATCCTCCGCCCTCGCCGGCTCAGAGAGACGCGTGGCCAACAAAAACTCTTCTCCCACGGCCAGGACCAAGGCCAGGCACGGGCGCAGAGCGGGTCACAGGTTCCAGAGTGGCCCTGTGCAACCCAGAGGGTGCTGCCCAGCAGCAGTAGCCAGTGACTCCCAAATGCCTCAGCGCCAGGCAGCGATGCCAGTGCCTCAACAAGCCCAGTGTGGAGACACCCAGTTTGTTTACACAAACACACTGGGTTCTCCATCCTGCCTTTCATTAGAGGCTCCTTGGGTTTGGCTCACTCCTCAACACTGCCAGCTGCCCCTGGACGCTTCTGCTGTCAGCAAGGCTGTGAGCAGCTTCCTTTCCAGCTATGTGCTACCCTGGCCAGGCCTTGTTTCCTCCACAGAGAGACTCCAGACTCCCCCTGTGCTTCCAGGATTAATCACCACTGCCCGCGAGGCTCACCCTGGCAACACCGGAGAGCCTCGCCCAGCAGAATGAGCCAAGGCAGGGGCACACGTGCAGGTGTGCAAGCACAATATGCTCCACAGAGCTTGCTGCCAGCCTGCTGGCAACTGGGAGGGCTGAACTCCCCCTTCTGGTGCTGCCCTGGAGCCCACTCTCCCAAGAAAAGACAACCCTACAAAGCCCTGCACCAGCAGAGCTTGCTGCGGTGCAGTGTAGCTTACCTTCCAGCCGCCCGCTTGAACACAGGTCCTCACCTCTGCCATGCAGCCAGGGATCTCCTCTGTTCCTTGGGGCAGCCCAGCAGCCCCATCTCCATCAAACAGCCTCCCCTCCCTGCACACAGGGCACCAGGGGAGGGCAGAACGTGAGGGAGAACATGCCTCCTGCCACTAACGTGCCCCTGGCCACTAATCAGGTTTCTGCAGCACCGATTAGGCGCCCAGCAGAGCGGAGCAGAGCAGTGGCTACAGCACAGCAGCTAATCAGCCTATCAGCTAATTAAAAAATTAGGCTGCCTGCCAGAGATAGATGACAAATCATTGCTACCACCCACGCAGAGCAGGCACCTGAGTGAGCTCAGGGGGTCTGGAGCAGCAGCAATGTCTCCAGGTACTGAGGTGGCATCTGGTTGCCTTGCTCCACACCCCATCATCTCTAGAGGGATGGGGAAGACTCAACAGGAGATGGATGTGTTTTGTTCCAGGAAATTAATTCTTCCTGTGCATCCAAGTGTCCCCTTGTAATCCATCAAGGTCTGAGGGACTAATATTTAGTTGTGCTTAGTACTTTGGCTCTTAACTGGACTCCAAGGCAGCAACATTGCTGAGCGTGTGACAGCTTTCAGGATGGAGCTGTAAATGCTCTATGCCGTGTATTCAATACATGGTGCTGCTGGGGGAGGAGTGTGAGGACACTTCTTGGAGCTGGAGGAAGAGCAGCGGGAAACCTTTTAATCAGACAAAATCATGTTTGATTCCAGGTTGCTACAAAGTGGTGTGGATGGAAAGCTGTGAAATAAGGAGCAAGTGAGATGGAAAGGGTAACCAAAAACAGATACAGGAAAATAAATCTTCTGCGCTTACATCCCATTTAACTGCACACACGGTGGGAAGGGGCTGCAGGCAGATTTTGCCCTTGGTTCCTCCTGCTAAGCTCTAATGAACTACAGCAACGTGGGGAGAGAGGCTGTGGGGAAGAGAAGCCCCAGCATCAATGCTGGGTGACCACCAGCACGTTTCAGCCCTTTGGGGACGGGACAGCAGGTCTGGCTGGGGATGGAGGAGCACAGCACCCACCCAACAGCACCGGGTGACGAGACTCTGCTGCTCCACAGGGAGAGGGAAACAGCCACACATGCCTTCTCTGGCCTGACAGATCTAGGACATCCAAAAATAACTGATGGGGGCACTGCAGCAAGGGGCAACCAGTGGAAATGATGAGAAGTGACACTACCTCCAGAGGCTGCAGAGTTGGCCCCCAGAGGCAGCAGTGCTGCAGGGAAGGAGTTTCCCCTGTAACGCAGCACCCAGGGGGCTTCCAGGCACCTGCTGAGCAGCATCCACATCCCCTTCATCACAGCAGCCCTTCCTGATGCCTACTCTGCAGCAAGGCTGGTGCCAAAGGGCTATATTGTCAGGAGAGGCATGGCCCAAAGGCAATTAGATGGGGTTCGCAGCTCATTTCCGCAGGTGAGGATCCCTCTATAAGGCCAAAGCCTCTGATATTTACCTTGAGTGGGCTTATTCAGAGGTCTGCTGTCTCCTGATCCCAAATAGGATCACAAAAACAACTCCCTTGGCAAAGCAGGCTCATCCCAGCAAGGAACAATGGCTGGCACCAGTCTCCCTATTGCTTGCAAATTGACCACTCCAGCCTCTTCTCTTTTCATCACACAATCTGCCATGAATGTGAGCAGCCCAGAGACATGCTGGAAAGGAATCTGGGTGTTTTTCACATGGTTGCAACACGAAGAAGGAAGGGAGGTTATGAGAGCACATCAGAAACTATTAACACTCCCTCCAACCCTGTAAAGATGGAAACATTTTTGCCATAAAATAAACCCTTCAGCTACTGCAGCATCCCATGGGAACTGTGGCTTGGGAACATGTGACTCTGGGCCTGCCTCCCACGACTCCACCACAGACCCTAATTTTCTGTGCCTCTTCACACCATCTCCCCTTTGGTGATTCACAGCCAGGCCTGGAGCTCCTGGGCCGTGGGCACTCTCCTCCCAGCACTCCCCCCGCTGCTGCATCTCTGCATGCCCCAGCATGGTGGGGCTCAGCAATGATGGCAAAGCTCAGCCAGCAGGAAGGGATCAGGAGTGATGCTCTCTCAAAACGCTCACTTACTACAATGTAATTTGCTGAGTTTGGTGGGCAGCTGCCCCAGGAATTGCTCCATAGCTGGCAGGAGGAAGAAGAGGGAGTGATGGCTCCCCATCTCCCTCTGCCAGTCTCTGACTCACCATGTGACACAGGATGTGTGCACTGTAACCACATCAGCGCCACTGAGGGGAGACATCACCAGCAGGCACCTGGCACCACGGGCAAACACAGTCTGACCTGGGCAATCCTGCACTATGGATTCAAACATTGAAGATGCAGTGTTGAACCCTCATGCACACACCCCTACAAATACAATCAACAACATTTTCATGATGTTGCCTGCCAGCTTTTCCAGAACCACACTAGCAGGAGACAGTTATCTGCCAAGGCATGACTCCAGTAAATAGTCTGTTTTCCTAATACCTTTCTGCTTAAACCCTTCACCCAGTTCCCAGGCTCTCCACCTTCACAGCCAGCATCAGGAGTGCTCCAGGTGCCCAGCCTCACCACAGGCAAGGTGCCCTGAGAAAGCAGAGCACAGCTCAGAGCCTGTTCCAGCACGTCTCCTCCCTGGCCTTTGCCCTCCCTCCAGCTCTGTTTGGTGGGAAAGGCATAAGCTGATGCTCACAGAGGCCACTGTCTCTAGGACAGCACTCGCAGAGCAGACAAAGGCTGATATCAGTTTCGTGGGAGACCCAGCTGAAGCCAGCAGCTGGATCCTGCTGCAAGCAGCACCAAACCCCAAGCGGCCTGGGGCTTGGTCATTAGCAAGCAGCTTGAACAAACATCATTATAATCTGGACTATGTGTACCAGTGAGTACAGCTGTTGATAATGAGCTGGAGGAACTGCCCTGTTCAGAGTCTGAGGCCACCGGACCTTCCATCGATCCCAGTGTGTCACCGATGTTAAATGTGGACACCAGCTATGGAGCCAAAGGCACAGCTCCGCGCAGGCGGCACCTTCCCTGGACATCCACCAGGAGCCACAGGAGCCATCCACGCTTCCCCCCACTACACAGCCGTGCTTTCCTGCAGCTTCCAGCCCATGGAGCCCCGGAGGCTTGGTGTCCATCAGACAGCGGCTTGCAATGATTTCCTCATCCATGACACAGCCCAGCACCTACAACATCACACAGCAAGGAGCTCCACAGATCTCCACACTGTTTTAGATCCACTTTTCACCAACTTTGATGACCCAGTTCTTGAACAAACATTTGTCTTGCATGGCTTGTGGCTTCATGGACCATACCACAACTCCCTTGGCCAGCCCCCTCCCAGACTGGAGGGTCTCAGTCAACCAGGCCTGTTTCATACAGAAGCCACTGCCCTTCTCTAAACCTCTTTCATTTTTTTCCAACACACTATGTTGACATGCCTTAAATTTCAGCAAGACATAATCATTAGTCTCACTCTGTTCTCTTTCCTCATAGCTTCATATCTTTGTTTAGTCACACAGAAACTTATGCACTTCTTCCACTGCTGCTTAGTTCCCCTACAAGTCTCTGATGAATAACTTTATCAAAGGCACCTGCAGAACAAGCTCGTGAATTTTCAGGCAGCAAGTCTCCAGGTACCTCTTCAGTGCATGGAAGATGCAGCATGCTGCAAGAGAACTAACCTCACACACAGCAGATCCCAGGAGCCCTTTGCAGCTCGTGCTTATCCTCCCACTCTTGGTCACATCTTCTGCCTTCAGGCTGGGCTGGACAGTAAGAGAGAAACCCCAAGATCTCAGCAGGGGATGAGGAGGCCATGTTCAGAGATGATGCTACTCTTCAGGAAGAGAGCCAGCTGTTTGTACCACCCAGGAAACTCTGCTGCCTCCGATTTGTCAAATATCCTCACTGCACATAAAGCACAGTACCTTCAACTGGGTTTCAGAGCCTCCCCATAGCTAATGGACTCACTCCTCTGCCTAAGCTGGCAGAGATAAGCCACAAAGCTGCTTCTCCAACACGTCTCATTTTCCCTTTGCTGCTTCTCTTCTCCCAGAGGGTCACATTGCTGCAGCACAGTCAGCAAAACCAGTGGACTCAAATGGCAGTTTTCAGAGTTCTGCCCAAGCTTCTGGATGCTGACATCTCTGCCTTGGCCCACCAGGTGGTGAAACTGCTAAACTAATTCTTCTGGAAAACCACCTGACATGGATCAAGGATGGGGACCAAGAATTCCCTGGGGTGCTCCCAGCTTTCTCAGCCTGCCCTTCTGTCACCTCAACTTATCCTCCCCTTGCCTGCAGCACCAGGAAGGTGATAAAAGCTTACCAGGTCCTCTTAAGTTACACAACTAAAATGACAAGTGATTAGAGGGATTGAAACCAGCTGGAAGGTTCCCTCTGGATGGGCTTACTGAAAAGAGAAAAGGTCTGTGTCCTTGTTCTCCCTCCTCCTTGCACTCTCTGCAAGTCTCAAGACCATTTCATGCTGGCATTGCCCTCATCCTGGCAGGTCCTCCTAAGCCTGAACCTGTTTGACCTCTCTCTGTGTAACCTTCCCATCACTTTTCCCCAGTGGAACCACTGTGATGGATCAAGCCCTGCTCCAGTTCCCTCGGCCTGGCCATACCACATTAAAACAAGATTTATGAGCCTTGAGCACAGACAAGAGTTATGCAGTCTGCACTTCTGTGTGCTGCATACCAAGTCCCCAGCTGGTTTAAATCAGATTAACTCCACTGATGTAAGACATTTAAGGCAAGACTGTTCCATGATTTACACCAGCTAAGAAGCTGTTATACTATAACTTGGCAGCTGCAAGTTTTAGATTGAAGTTTTTTGGGCAAGGATCCCAAGCAACAGTGAACAACAGAGCAGCTGAGTGGCAAAATCCATTTATCCTCAGTGTAATATGCATGCAGCCAGCACGTGTTCCTCAGAACTCCTTAAAAAAAAAATAACCCTGGTGTTCAGTTTTCAGTGCCACTGGCCCACAAAGTCAGTGCCCTGTTACCACCTGGAGGCTCCAAACAAATCAGCAAGTCGTGATACCCTAGAAATGCTTCCCTTCAAAAAATGATAAGTTTGGGAAACCAAAGCCAGGCAACTTCAATGCAAAGGCTGCTCACTGCTGAAAAACACCTACAGACTGATTAATGCAAATGAAAACAAACACACGAGAGTTTAATATTCAGATCAGGGCCTTCATTTCTGCTGGAGGATGCTCAAGCTTCCAATCAAATCTTTCTTCCACAAAAAAAACAGTGCTGACGCATTGGAGCCAGATGTGCTTGGAAAGGTGTAGAAAAAGACACAGCTTTTAGGGCAGGAGAAACTCACCAGGGAAAATTGGACATGCTGCCTGAAAAGGAAGGCTTGGTCCTTTCTCCTCCAATCCAGCAAAGTGTCTTCCCCAGAGCAGTAGACAGTGGCTTGTCAGAGCGAGGAGAGCAGCAGGAGCCCAGTGCCATTCCCACACCACCCACAACCCAGCAGAGCTGCAGCCTTCCCTGCTGCCTCCCACCCGGCTGCACACGGAAGGGGCCGAGGAGCCCTGCCAGCCCATAAATCACCAGGCACCCAGCACAGTAAATCTGACCTCCCTTGCAAGGGAAATATAAATCAGCTTTACTAGCAGCTTCTGAAACAAAAACTAACCTCATGAAACTGTAAAAATGCCTGTTTAAACATCCTGTGCCCCCACAGATCACTGAAAGCCCCATCAGGCTGAGGGAGAGCAAACAAGCTTTCCAAGAGATGAGACGACTCACGGGTTGATGAACTGAGAAGAGGCATTTCAGACTGAGCAGCTCCTTGCTGGCAGGCAGCACGACGTGGATATCTTTAGCACACAGTAAAGACAGAGCAGGGAATCGGGAGGAGTGAATTAGCCGGCGTTAATGCCGTCATTTGTATGCAGTGTACTTCAAAGTGCTCGCAGTGCAGACAGCACCAGACACACAAAAAATCACCCAAGTCTGACGGAGAGTGAAGTGCAGCGCTGTTTGCTGGAGCCCACAGAGTAATGATCAGTGGGGGTTGGATGGGACCCTCGGGGCCAGCACTGCCCCTCTGTTTAATGAGCTAGTGTGGGATGGCTGTGCCAGGAGGACAGGGGCAAGTTCACAAAAGACAGAGGAAGCCTCATGAAGCAGTGCAGAGGTAGGAGCGACTGGGCAGAGCCAAATTGGGGCAGGACTCAGCAAGGGCACTGGGGAGTTCTATCTGCTCTCTATCTCAGCAAGAGTGCACCTGAGACACATGGTAGGACGTCTTCAGGGAATATTATGGCTGGGCAGAGGCTTCAGATGCCAGGGAAGCTGCTGGTCCCAGCAGTGCTAGCCATGGGAACAGCAATTTCAGCAACACACACTTGGGAACTGGGAACTGGCCATCACCACGTGACATCCAAAAACAACTTGGAGAGGCTGGTCACCTCCTCCTGGGACAAGTGTACAGCCAGGCAGGATCCTGGGGTCCTTGCCACCACTGCCACACACACCCTGCCATGGCCTAGGGAGGGCATGTGGCCAGCCCAGGAGGCAATGCTGCCATCACCATAGTGTCAGGCCAGCGAGGCAGCTCAGAGGGAGAGCCCAGGGACCAGCACTGGGAATGGCCTGAGAGGGCTGAGGGTGCTCCAGTGAAGGGGTTTGGAGCCCATGGATGCAACACCCATGCTGTGCATCCAGTCAAAGGCTAGACAGCATCTGGTCCCAGGAGAGGCAACTGCACACAGCCAGGGAAGCAAAACGTGGCAACAGCTGAGCCAAGCCCCTTTGGCCAGCTGCCTTGTTTTCCTGCAGAGTTATTGTTGTGCCCACAGTCAGTAACAGCAAGAGAAGGCACAGTAAGGAAACTGAAGTGATCAGTGGTTGCTGACCAGAAAAGCTTTCCAAGAGCAACCGGAAGCTTGAGAGTGCAGCCCTGCTGCAGGCAGAGCATCTCTTTCTGCTGGAACACCGAGGTTAAAGGGGACTGTGAATGCATCCTGGTCAGACACACTTGCTCCTGTCTCACCTCTCCAACCACCTCAGGGCACGAGGGCAGGGCCAGCTTCCGTGCAGCACGGAAAACCTCCAGTCACTCCACTCGCACAGTGGAGACCTGGAGGTGAGCGGTCTTGGACTGATGGATCCATCACTCCACAGAAAGGAGCAGAATCCCGAGAGCCTATCCCGAAAGTTTATTAACTTTCCTTGCATTTCAAATAGCACTGGATAACATCTCCATGCACAAGGAAAAGAGAGCCTGTGCTGCTGGAGGCAGCTCAGCAGAGGCTTACCTTTGGGCATGATGCGATGCATTGCAACTGACAAGAAGAAGATGGAGTCGCTGTAGTATGTCCCTGATCCAGCACTGAAGTGTTTCTGCATGGCTTCAACGATGGGAAACAGCTTTTCTGTCAGCTCATTCACATCATGGACTATTACCTGGGAGAGACACCAGAAACACCATTCAGCTGCTGCCTCTGGGGGCTGGCCCAACTCCAGCAGCCTTTGCTCAGCCCACATGGGTAGGGGGTGAGGGGGGGAGGTTGTTAAAGCACAAATCATGCTGGTGGCACTGCAGTTGCACAAAGAGACCTGACCCCTGCACATCCCCTTGCCACAAAAGCCGGTCAAGTGCAAAAGGGAACAGAGGGAAGGGCTTTTACAGCCATTTCATAACTTTAAAATGGGCAGAGACTTGAATCCACTCACACAACCAAGTGTGCTTCATGTTTTGTGGTTTTTTCTAGCCCGCTCCCACTGCCTGATGCAACCACATATCTGGTGTCCCATATGGCATCCATCCAAAGAGGTGACAGTTTGCTCCACGCTCTGGCATCATGCCATTTAGAGGCCAGACCACGTCACTTACCCTTGAGGACCAAGGCTTGCTCCCCACTACAGAGCCAGGCTGTGACAGGGCCAGGACACAGCCCGGATTTCCTGAACCTCAGCCCAGCATGGAGCCGAGGTCTGCAGCACATCCCGCCAGGGCTGGAGGGGGAAAGGGAGGACAGGCTGCAGCATGCTATTGAAAATCCAAACGTGAGGAGTTACAGCAGAGCTGAGCAACTTCTCTACAAGGATCTCAGCCTGCTTGTGCTGGAGCTTTGCTGGTGGTCATCCAGTGCTGCTCTGCACCCTCAGTCCTGCAGAAGTCCACGCATCAGCATGGGCTCTGGCATGCCTGCACCACATTGTGGCTATGGCCCAGAAACTGGAGCAACCCTAAATGCACCTTGTTAGCTACTGAAATTTTAAAAGCTTAGAATCTATTTTGGTCAAAGTCCAATGAACAGGAACTTTCATGCAGCTCGTTATACTCACAGAAGGATACAGGTCACTGAATCACACAAGATAATGAGAGGGATTTTCAGGATAATTAAGAGACAGGAGGGACATGACCCTGCTGCAGATAAGGGGGAGTGCAGGAAGTCGAGTGAGGAGACTCGAGGTTTTGCCGCCTTCTTCAGGCCAGGGAAAGCAGGAAGAGCCCTGCTGGAACTGAAGGCCAGCAAGGACACAACTTTGCAGCAGTACTTGAATTTTGGACAGGGGAGCCTATGCTTCTTGTTTAAGGGATACCAAGACACTTCTCCCTGTCTTCAGCAGGGAACTCAACCCACAGTCTTTGTAGGTTCTTTTCAAACTAAAGCATTCAAACAGCATTAAGGCTTCACTTCCTTTCCTTACTAAAATTTCATCTGCTTAAGAACAAGGTGCCCTGCACTATACACTTAAAGATACAGGATAAAGTGCATGCTGATTTTGTTTTCAATTAAAAAAACCTGTAAACCAAACCAAGTGCTTCAGAGAAGGCAGCGCTGAAGCCTGTGTTGGTGCAACGAACATCCCCTCTATGGAGTTCCCTTTGATGCCCAGTGAGACCAGCAGAGAGATGGAGGCAGTGAGCAGTCTAGAGCTTCTTCTTTCCACAGCTTCTTGCAGAACACGTTGTCGGGACCAAAGCACTCTCACAACAGAGCAGAGCTCACTGGGGTGCTGCTTGTGAGACCCACAGTACCCCAAACAAGGTGAGGTGATGGGCCCATCCTGGCACTGGCCACGATGGCTGAGCCCATGGCAGGGAACTGCTGGAGGACAGGCAGGGGTGAGTCCCCTGCCCTGGGGAGGGTCCCCTAAACACCCACCCATGGCCGCTGGCCCTCACCACCAGCCAGGTGCTGTACGAGAGCCCTCACACAGGCTCCATGGCCAGCGTGTCCCTCAGCAGGGCGGCCCCGCTCCGGGCTCGGGGCCAAGCGCCTGCAGCAGAACGGCAGGAAAACACAGAACAACACGTTCCAGGAAAGTGCATTCGGAGAGCTCATCAGCAGCCACACTTGGCTTTGGATAGCACAGCATATTCCCCAAGACACTGCAGGGGAGGAAGCTCTGTCACGGGTGACCTCGGCCAGCCCTGCCGGCTGTGCCACTGTGGTGAGCACCGGCCGGGCACGGGAGCAGATCGGCAGCAGCAAGCACTGCCACCAGCAGCCAGCCTGGGTGACCAAACAAGCAAAACACCATCACCCTTCAGGTGCAAAGGCACTGACAGTCTGTGCATAGAGCAGAGCAGCACCAGCACCATGGGGATGTGCAGTGCTCTGCTCCCAACCCAGTTTGAGCAGGGCAGCTTCAGGGTGTGGCTGGACTGGAGAAGCATGAAGGATGAAACAGCACCTGTAACCACCTTCCTGCATCCATCAAAGGCAGCCTGAAGCCTGTGTGGCATGCAGGAAAGTGGGGGAGGAAAAGTCAAACCAATTCCAGTCACTTCAAAGCGGGCAGAGTGCAAAGAACTACTGGACAAAAATTATGGGAGAAATACTTCTGGAACTCCAGGCACAGCATCATCTGCCTTCTCTCCCCTGCCAAAGAAAACAGGAAAACATGTCTTTTTCCCACCCTTTGGTTAGGTACTTCTGCAAAGCAAACTCCTGAGCAGCTAAATTTTTCTCCCACAGACACAGGTCAGGCACTCTCTCTGGGACCACGAGGACTTCTCCTCTCCTTACTGCTGACTTTAGCACAGCTTGTTGATCTGCTGCTAATTTTGTACTTCGTTATTTATTTGTGTAACAGCTTTTAGTAAATCCCTGTAGCTAAATCTGGCCATGCTTGCTGAGGACACTAAGAAAAGTAACTTCTAGGGGTTTCCTTTGCAAGCAGAGTTTTATAAACACACGTCCCGCACTGATAAAAGATCCTTTCCACTGATTCACTAGTAAAAAACAACCCGCATTTATTTTTCTTTAAACCTTCCCTCCCTCCCAGATCGGGTATCCTGACAGCTATCCACCCGCACGGAGGGAGGGCAGATCCTTTACGTTCAACCCAGCAGGAGTCTCCCTGGGGCTGATCCCAACAGGGACCGGAACGAGTAGAGAGCCGAGCACACGGTCCGTGTTACTCCGGCAGGGAAACGGAGTCAATAAAGGACAGGAATCGCACATGGAGTGGGAGCACACGGGAAACGGGACGAGCCGGGGCTCTCTGTAAGCACAATGTCGCCGAGGCTGTCCCGGGCTCGCTCCCGGGCACTTCCCAATGGCCAGGAAGCGGGAGAGGCTGCAGAGATCACCCTGCGACCCGCGGGCGAGACACGCTCCCTGTGGCTGCCGACACAAAGACCGGCTGAAAGCCCGCAGAGGCTCCGCACGCCGGGGCCGGGGGGCTAAGGCACAGGAAGGACGGACGGGCGCTGACCCGGCCCTTCCCGGTCCGCTCCCTCCGCACACGCAGAGCACGAGCTCCCTCTGCCGCTGCCGCCCGGCTGCGCTCCCGGCGCCACATCTGGGCCACATCTGCACGGCCCTGCGGGATGGGCCACGCCACGTCGCGCCCGGACAGCCCTGCCGGGCGGGTTCTGTGCCTGAGCTGCTCCCACGCACCCACAGCCCCTCTGCCCTGAGCCCAGGCTGCTGCCCCCTGCTTCGGTCTCCACGAGACCGAAAGTGCCTGAATCTGCCTAGGGAGAGACAAGAGCTGCTCACAACCCTCCCCACGGATTAGGAACCTTCGCTATGGCTTAGGTTCCACATCTGACTCTGGGCTTCACTCTAACAGAGGAGCCAACTGATCCCAGAACTGCTAGAATGGGAGAGGAAGGGCAACTCCAAAAGCAGGACCCAAGTCACTTCCTCATGAAGCAAAAGTAAAGTTCGGGGGTTTATTAGTCCTGCCTGAGCAGTTCCAGCTGTCCCCTGAGCACTTCATCAAGCCTCATCTCTAGGCCTGCTCTAGAACACCATAGGAACCAGGAGAGTGTTCTGGAGATACCAAAAGAAGCAGAGATGGAGATGGGTTACTACTGGAGCTATCTAAGTGTCAACATCCATCACCTTCAGCATTTTAGCAGCAGCACCAAAGATCCAAGCTAGGGACATATTTCCTGCTGGCAAAGAGAAGGAATGGGGTAGGCTACAGCAAGATTAAAGTGGTGCTGTTACCTGCTGGCATTCCAGAAACTGGCCCAGGATTAGGGGCAAGGCTTTATGCTTGAGAAGCAGGAACAGCCTCTACTCTGTACTGGGAACTCCACTGAAAAGCACTGAAGCTGACAGATCCAAAGTGTACTGTCAAATACAGGCTAGTCAGTGAAACCAGGATATGTCAGGCTCTGCCAGAAGAGAAGGAAGAAGCTGTCTGAGTAGATCCCAGTCAGATCTCACCTAAGTTCTCCAGGTCACACTGCCTGCTTACACCCAGGAGAGCAGATTTGGTGCAAGACTTGCTCATCTGAGCCACAAGGCAGGTTTGTCTGTGAATCCACAGGCACCTACAGACAGAGGCCCATCTGCAACAGACACATCACTGCATATCCTCACCTCCAACTCCCAGCCCACATTGCCCTGGAGAAGCAAGGTCAGCAAGGCTGCCCACAGAGAAGTTTGTTTCCCAGAAGAGCAGATGGCATAATGCAGCCAACACACACAAGCGGGTGACTGCAAGGGACCTGCAAACAACGGTGGCCTGGGGGTCCTCCCACTCCACGGGATAGAACACCATAAACCTGAACACTGGACCATCATGGGGCAGTCTGAGCACCCTCCTGAGGAACTGTGCACCCCCTCCACAGAGCTGAGCCTTCCCAGCATGGTGTGGGTCACTCACCACAGGTATGCAACCTGAGCATCAGCACTAGGAAAGGACTTGTTTAAAGAAAACAAGAGGTGGGATTATTTACCAGGAAAGTGTCTCTATAAACAATCTTAAGGTTATACCTCTAGTTATATCATGGCAGAGTTTGGCTAATACTAAATAACGGAAAGATGAGTAACAAAAAGTAACAGCAGGAATAGAGGATACTTCCAAGCAGCACCTCAGGATGGGGAAGTCAAGTTACCTGGTGTCTCTGACCTCAACACCCCTCCAGTTTTCAGATACCTGTTTAACGTGAAGGAAAGCCTGACTTTGTAGGGACTGCATGATGTTTTGGGGGGGCAGGATGAATATTTGCATATGCACGCACTCCTGCCCCTGCAGGCTCTCCATTCCCGTTCCCAAGAACCACTAGGAGTAGGACAATAGCCTCTTCTGACCGCGGTCCCGCCCCCAACACACGAGAACTCGTGGGCTTTGTGTTGAGAGGCCGAACCTGGACTAGCAGCAGGGTCACTAGAAGAGCAGCACTGCTCAGAGCAACTGCCCCTTCCCAGCACAGCTGGTTTGCTGGAGGTGTTCCCAGGTCACACAGCCACCCAGTTTCGGGTGAGCATCACCGGGCCGCACCAGGACACCTCCCCGCAGCCAGCAGCAACAGGGGGGCTCAGCGACGGGCTCTCAGCTCACCCACAAGCCCCTCACGATTCCCGAGGCTGGGGAGCGATGGCAGCAGCTTCTCCAACAGAGACGGGGAGCTCTGCAGGAACACGGGCTGTTTGTTTGAGGGAATTCCTTCCCACTGCACCACCGTTCCCGGTGTCCCGGAGCCCCGGCCCGCCCCGCTCAGCCCCCCGCGCACCTGGTGGCGGATGGCGGCCCCGCGCAGCAGGTCCCGCAGCAGCCCCAGGCCGATGTCCCTGCTGGCGCCGTCTGTGACGAGGTGGAGGTGCAGCGTGTCGGCGGCGCCCAGCCGGCCGTGCCGCAGCAGCGAGCGCAGCGCCGCCCGCGCCTTGTCCCGAAGCGCGGGGCTGCGCTCCGCCTTGGTGAACATGAACAGGAGGTGCAGCCCGCGGGCCCCGGCGCGGCCGGGCGCGGCNGGAACGGAGCGGCGGCGCCACCGCGGAGAGCGGCGGCACTGCAGCCACCTACTCAGACAGGGACTACAGACCTACACAGCGCGGAGGAGGGCGCCATACACAGTCTGCACACAGAGAAAGGGGGAAATATTTTTTTTTTTGTTTTACATTTTACTGGGGGAATGCTTAAAAAAAACCACCAAGTACAGAGGAACGCATGGATAAAGAAATAAAAGTTCACTTCTTCAGACAGAGGAAGCTCTCTGCTTGAGGAAACGATGATTTCTTGGTGATTTCTGTCAAAACACTGAAAATCTGGGATCCTAACAGCAAAGAGAGTGGAATTTGTCCTTCTCTGTCATCTCCTTCCATGGGAAGAGAAACAAGAAAATACTGTATGCAGAAAGATAAAGCAAGTATATGAAAGGGGATATACCAAAGTGGTACACTCGTGCTTTTTTCCCCAGCAGTGCCTTTCCAGAGATCTCTGTTTTAAAACTGTGCCTTTGTGCAAGCACAACACCAAGGCACATTGGCTGTCAGAATGCACAACCCAGTGGCATAAACTCTAACTTGGGAAAAAGTGTCCATGGTGAATGGGCATAGGTCATAGTCTGCAAAACTGATTCTTAAAATACTTTGTGTTTTAAAGAATCAGAATAACCAGCTCAGTCCTTCTGACATGGTAAAAATATAATGTCCTTGGTACTTATACATTATTTGCAGTTCTATCAAAGGGTTCTTTTATAGTCACTGTGTCATTTGAGATTCTCATGATGAAGAAGCAGAGGTAACATCCACACTAAAACAGATGGTTGCACAGAAGCACTGAAGTCCTGGAAACATCACATCAACGCGCTGCTTATTCTAGTTCTCACCTTTGTTCTTTAGTGCTACAAAGTTTTTGCTCTATCCAGAAGAACTAATAGTTTGGACAATATGTATGTCCTAATGTCAAACAGGAGAAACCTCCTCTTGGTACAGGGATTTGCTGACAGCAGTTGGAAGGTCTGGTTGCATTTTCTAAAACTATTTCAGCTCAATATACAAAGCGGTAAAATATAAAACCCCACAGAGTGAAAAATGCAGTATTAATACAGAATACTTTAACATACTAACAATTAGAAGCCACAAATGGTACAATCCAAAGCCTCTGAAATTAGTGGAAAGAGTGTCACTGATTTCAGTGATTTCCTGGATTAGGTCCTAATTGGCAAGGAGACTGAAGTCCACAGTGTACTAAGGAGCACCTGGAACATGTGTTCATCAGACTGCAGTGTGGGCCACTTGTGAAAGCAAAGAAACACCTCTACCATCTGCCACCTTCACCCAAATTCATGGGAACAAATTCCAGCTAACACAATTCAGTGACATAATTCAGTATGGTAATTCAGAAATTTATGTGTATATGCACTGTATTGACATTAACATAAAACATGAAACCTTATGAAAAGTCAAAACAGTTGAGACACTAAGGAGGCATCACAGACACTGTTTTAATCAACATGCAGTGGTCAGAAGTCACACCTCTGAAATCAAGATGCATTAGAATATATGTTGAACTCCTCAACATTTGTCTTTCCAAGAGACTCTTGGAACACTTGATCTATAAATAAGAAAAATATTACACTATCTTGCAATGGACCATATAGGAAACTACTAAAAATCCATATGAAAGCTGATTTTAAAATGTGTTAGGAATCTACTGCTTTTCCCTCACCAATTAAAACCTAGTATATCTCATACCTACAGAGAAACATGAACTAGAATTGAAACTTTTAACTGTCTGGCACAGAGTACAAGATATCAACCCACAATGGAACCTTACTGTCTACTATTGTTATACTCAGATGCATTTTGTAATAAAAATGGAAGTTTACTAACATTACTGAGCAGAAGATTAGTACTTGATTCAAAACATGGTATAAAACTTGGTATGGAATCCAGATCTTCAGAGCCCTGGTGATAATCACAGTTTATTACTGAGGGCTGAATCCTGTGAGCCACAGAGGCCCTGGAACACTGATCCTGCCAGAGCCCGGTGGGACTGAGCCATCAATACATTCCATTTAACTTAATGGTGTATATTCATTTTTGCTGATAAGCAAAATATTTTTTACCATGTGTTGCACCTGACCTGGAAAAAACTTTAACTGAATGCAGTTTATACCTGACATCCTGGTGTACCTGAAAGGATTGGGGAATAAGGCTGCAGGATGAGAAGTGACATTCCTAACTCCCTGAGCCATTGAAAGTTCAAGCACCCCTGACAAGAGTCATACAACCTGTCAATCAGATATATGACTGTCCCTTAGCATAGACTGACTGATACTATTTGCCAGACAGAAGAAAGTCAGGAATGCAGCACATGGATCTGCAGATTTACAGGGAAACAGCTTTTTTGCCTAGAGAAGTCATCCTGCAAAATTTGTCTCAGAGATTTTTATGGCTAGGAAGGAAATCACCAGTGGAGATTTAAAATAAATGTCTCAGACCTTTTTCCAGCAGCAGGGACTGAGACAGAAGTTATGCCATTAAGCTTTAGGCAGCTTTACATTACAGCCAATCACACTACATACTGCCTGTCACCTGGGCTGCAAAACACATATTTAGAAAAACCTATGTCTAAAGTGTATATTATACAGTCATATCTTACATTGTCCCATCTGTACACTGGGAATCATACTGTCTCTACGATGTACTAAAACACCCAATGCTGTTAAATACTGATGCTTAAGAAGTATATTATCATTTCATAGACAGCTATTTAAAAAACAACTTCCTAAAAATTACTGCTTTCAGGTGATATTCCTATGTTCCTTACTAATCAGACTAACTCTTTAAATAGGCAGAATCTGCTTTTCCTAGCATAATTAGACCACACACAAAGCAAGAAGTGTCTTGTAAGATTCTTCTTCTTGGAAAAGGATCTACTGGATAATTCTACAACACTACTGATTTTGCAGCAATAACAATATCCAGATTTGATACATTATTATACATTTGATGCAAAGTTATAAATATCTGAAATACTTTGTTAAAATTTAACATGCCGAAAGTTTAATTTTACTGTAGTTCACAGATTTAAATTTTTTTAACCCAATTTTGCTTATCTCTGCTTGGAGAAAAGCCAATTAATTTTCTAAATATGTTTAAACAGCAGGTTAGCATAATGCCACAGATACTAGGATTATTAAAAACTCACATTGATACTATGTTACCTAAAACTTCTGCTTAAATTGTCCATAGGGTGGACAGAGCATAAAGAACTCCATCTCCTGTTTTGGGGCTTCATGTGATTACTAACTAGGCATTAAATAACCTGATATATAAGCATATATTTATACATGCACACCACCAGAGTGGGGCTCACTACTGAAAACAGCAAACTGTGTTGCTGCCCTCAATACAGCTGGAGCTGTGCTCATCCATTACTTGGTAAAAATACAGTGAAATTCCTAGGTTTTCTTGTGCTCACCTTAGTTTAGACAACACATACACATCACTGCAGATCACGTATGGGATACTACTTCCTGATATAAAGGATGGATTGTCCTAAATTTAGGGTGGCTGCATGACATATGAGATTTTATATATTCAGTTTAGGGCTACCAGTGAGAACAGCAAAAAGAAAAAAGTAAAAACCAGCCTTTGTACGACTGTTCTATACAAACTCCACTTGCTCAGTACTGACTTTTCTATCTCAAATGTCAAGTTGTGATGTCAAAATACTACAAACAAACCCCACATCATGTCCATAAGGATTCCATTTATTTTTCACAAAAGGTTCCACATGCTGATTTAGAAGGATACTTGCTGCATTGAAAGTTTAACTTAAGAGGAAAAAAAGAAAAAAGAAAACAGACTGCTCTTAGGAGCTTGGTCCCCCAGGATATATCTCTTTGTGACTGACCTGCAGTCACCAGCATAAGGGCCAGCCTGATGTTAGAGCTTCCACTATGAAAGAGCTTGCAAGAGGAGGAGTTGCTCTGTCTGTTATTAACAGCCTACCTCTAACCAGAGTCAGCGTAGGTACAAGACAATCTCAAGTTACAGCCCCACACACAGAAGGACAATTCAGTATGTCATGATCTGATTTCCCTTCCAAACAGTCCCAGAAAATGCAACCCAGACCTTCTTGTCAGAGGCACATTCTTTATGGCAACAAGGAGCCAGATGACAGCAGATGACACTGGATAGCGACCATCCTGCCACTGTGCTCTGCTGCCTTGGGGTATGAGCTGCAGACAAACCTTGTACCCATAACAGGTGCTATTTTTATACTGAGCTAACAGGTATTCAGGTTTTTTAAACATTTTCTTCAGTTGCTGAGGTATACATACTGTAGAACATAAAACAACTCATACATTTCCTCAGCTACCACAATCTAAAGCTACATTGGAGTGGTCATTTTATCATCCAAACTATCTAACAAAATGCATATAATTCATTCTGTCAAAAAAAGACTTGCACTAATAAGCATCAGGTTCTTTTCCTTCCTGACACTTAAGACTTCGGGGAATCTGACTGCTGGAAGCGGTTTAACTTCTCTGGATTATTTGACGCCATTTGAGAAAAGTCACGAAAAATGTCCTGATAAATTTCGTCTCCTAGGTAGAAAAGAAGAGGGAAACAGTATTAAACATTTGTGATAGTATCACCCACCACTGCACAAATGCTCTACTGTGCTATCAATCACTATGTAACACTTATTCATGTACAAAGATAGCTTTATAGATGGAATGATGCTGATGTGAACTCTTGGGAACTGGTTACTTGCATGCATGTTCTGTAGAAGCAAATTAAACAAAGCTAAACTATACCTGAAATAGTACCTCACAGGCAGCCATACAGAGGAAAGTTCAGAGTTAGAAAGGAAAAGGGAAAGCATTTTAAAGCAACTTAAAAAGAAAAATATTTATTAGCCACTAAAGAATAAAATCCTTGTTTTTGCAAGGAGGTACTAACCAAGACTATCTTCAGAAAAATAGAATTACAGCATAAATAAAGGTTTACTTGAAAACAGAGGTCAGAATTCTTACAGCCAAACAGAACTCTCCACAAAACAAACAATCAGCAGGCAATAGTATTAAAAAAAGCAATTTGAATTAGATAAATTATTGTTCATAACGTCTTTAGGTCTACTACTTCAGCAAATACGAATTTTTATATTTGCTTCATCTACATCTTTCATTACATTTTTCAGTTTGATCTATAAGAGCAATGGTATTTCCTTTAAATTTTNTTTTTTTTTTTTTTTTTTTTTTTTTTTTTTAAAAATCTTCACTCTTTGTGCTTAAACATGACCCAACTAGTACATATTCCAGAACCAGGGATGACAGCGATTTCCACCAGGCCTGTGTTCCTCCCCCCTCTGTCTACACAGGAAGGCACATTCAGGAATAATTGCTTCTTCAGTCATTGCCAAGTTATTCTTTTGCCACTTTAAAATTGACATTTTCCTATTCTTTCATCTGTTGCAGCATTTTGGGTCTTGAGTCCAGGTTTCATTTTAAAACATTAACCACACTTTATTGCCTTCAAAGGGAATTAAATACATCACACATTTGGCTTGGTCTGGAATTATACAGCCATCCAGGTTTTGCTGTCTTTCCAGCACAGATGATCACACAGGGCACAAGATCCCAGCACTACTGTTTCTTGCTGACAGCTTGATTAATAGCATGACAAAGAAACCAACCCAGAATCTCTCTCATCATGTGGTGTTGAACATGAAGATTTTTTTAACATGATTGTGGAAGAAAGAAATGCTTTTGTGCTTAAAAGTTTGCACTACTGTGAACAGTTACATTGTTTTGTTTTTCCATCTCTTAATGTACATTTCCAATGTTTTTCCAACTGTTATTCTTTTGAAGATGGGACTCCATTCTTTTGAAAACACTTTTGCAAATGATAACTGACCTTCCAGAAACATTTAACATGCATAGCATGTGGGTTTATACAAATATGCACTAACACAATTCTTCCCAGACTTTAAAACATGAGTACATTCAATCCTGCTGTACTAGGAAAAGTCAATCTTAATGAAATTCCCTTTTGGTTTTCAAATTTAATTTCAAGTATGGTGTCCACACCCATGGCAGGAAGCTTGGAACAAGATGATCTTTATGGTCTTAAAACTTTTCTGAGATTCTGTGTTCTAGAGATAAAGCAGGCATGGGACATATTTTATTGTAACAGTTTGTGATAACTGCCTGCACTGGGAGATCAGCACAGAACAGAGCTGTAACATTCACCAAAAGAACAGCTATGAAGGGCACAAGGCAGAATCAAGCTTATGTCATAAAAGTAATTATGCTTTTAATACAGGAGCGGGTTTCATTGGTGAACAAGTACTGTAGTTCAAGTTGCCATACTTGGTTCCTTCAAATTAACTTGAAAGAAAAAAGACAAGCTATTTTTGCAAGAGACATTGTGGCTCTGTTTTTGGCTCTATTACATAACAAAAATATTACATACAAAAATAGACTAAAATAAAGTGCCCCTTTAGTTTGTATGCTGCATTAAAGTACTTAATAATGTAAACATTGTAATTATTTTAAAAATCTACTTTAAAACTGAATTTGGGAAATTCCCTTTTCAAGCAATGTTTTCCCTAAAGTGCAGATTTTAGGTACAAAAATACTGTAACACTGCTTTACCATGTAACACCAGAGTAACTCAAAAGGCACACATCATACATTCAAGAAAAGGTAGGAAGAAAAAGTAGCAATGCTAATATCAGAGTTAGCAGACAAACTGTAGCACCAGGAGATGAGCACTCAAGTGTTATACAAGAAACAGTGCTATGTGCATATGGCTTCTACCACCAGAAGAGAACTTTCTGCGGTACAAGCTGGTTTCAGCTAGTTCCCATTCTAGGAATATTTTGGAAGACCAACTGTACCTTGAATAGCAACATATACATTTTCTCAGCAGCTCAAACCAGCTAGATACATTGAAATTAAAAATGCTGATGCCATTAGCTACATTAGCAATTGTTTATCCACTGCATTACTAGAGCTGAGGAGCTGGCAGTTGGCTTCACTCCACTGACAGCAAACTCATACATCAATATTTACCCTCAAAGCTCCTAGCAAATATGCAACTGTCCTGAAAAATCCTTATTTTCTTGTAGAATATAATAATTTTGGAACACTGGAATTCTCAAATAAGGGCAGTGCAGATAATTTAACGTGTATATGCAGTGAAAAAGACCTGCATCTCCTACAACCACAAAGGTGTGACACTTTGTGACAGCAGAGACAGGTTTTGTGCTTACACTGACATAAGCCTTCCAGCAGACATGAACATCCAAAACACTCAAATATTGATTTCAACTTGTAAAAGAGGCTTCAGCAAGTGAAGAATTGAAGGGGCAGTGCTGTGCTATCCAATGACATGGCAAGATCTCCTGGCTGGGACTCTGTACTACAGCTTGTGGCTTGAATTTCAAAAATTATTCTAATGACACGCTCCCCCTAGTTTTGGGCAAGCTTCACGTGCTGTCGGAACTCTATTCTCTACTATCAGTCTCTCCTTACTAGCTGCGAAGTATCTGGATCAGATTGTATCAACTGCAGTCTCTAGATTCTACTGTAATACAAACTATGGATAGAGGGGTCACAATATTTTCAGTGAAATACTTTTCTAGCTTTTTCTTTCATCTACCTAATTGAAGAATATGTCTAAAAATATTTTAAATGAATTCTCGGGGGAAAATAGTCTCCCCCATCTACTTCACACTTTAATGTAAGCAGTGTCAGTATCTGTTATAAATGATGCGTTCATAAACATTTGTAAGATTTACTAGCAAACTGAAGATTTTTGTACGAACTATAAAAACATTTTCTGGTTTATAATAATTTTAGATTTCTGACAGGTCAGTTAAATTATCTAAAATATTCATGTATGATTTAGCACAGAGCTTTTGAGTCAAAATACACACCTCCCTTAAAACAAATGTATTTTACTATTTGAAACTGGTAATTATTATTTTTACCTCTAAAGAGAAGAAAGTCAAATACTTCAGTATTTGTTACCTTCAGCCTGTCAATGAAGTAGTATGCACTGTATCAGAAAACATCTTTAAATTGAAATTGGCCACACTGGCAAGTGGGGTTTTTCTGTATCTGCAGCCTGCCTTGTTTTCTGAGAGGGGAATTCTTCCTCATGTGAGATCACAATCAAATCAATACTTATAAATTAATTGTTTCTTTGTAAAAGAAAGCATTTGAATGCCTGACTTTCTACAGTTTTTTTATTGGTTTAATTTTAATTTCCTAGAATATTTGTTTAAAAATAAAATTTGAAAAAGACTCATTCTTAAGGAGAAACTAAATAAAATTGGTTTATTTAATAGAGTTCACCTAGCATTTTGACATGAGAGTCATTGCTGTCCCTTGACTATATTCCAATCCCAATCTGGTAAAAAATAAAAGCACACATGATCCTTATAAATCAGTGGAAAATACATAATGGCTTTATAGAAGTGAGCCAAGAATACTCAGCACTCTACCTTAAAAATAAGGTTTGGCTTTCACGTCTGCCAGGTATAGCTGGATGTGTGCAGCTGTCCAACTGCACAACTAAGTGTGCCTTCATTACTGATATTTACATGATGTTGAATTAGGTTCCTATGGAAGCATACCATAACAGAGGAAATGCCTTGCACAAATATCATATCAGAACATGGTGCAAATTGGGACTGAGTGCCTGAGAATAAAGTTTCACATACTCATTAAATATAATTTGACACTTTCTTCTTGCAGTTGGCTTAAATGTGTGCCAGTTCCTATTCTGTTTTTTTAACCAAATGGAAAGATACTATGCATACAAAAATACATACTTAAGAATGATTGTTTCTTATTAGTATCTTAAATAAAAATATTTAAAAATAACATTTGAGGAAATAATACTTTCCTATTTGTTTCTGGAGTTATTTTGAAATATTTGATGTACATTTTTTACATTGGTGTGCAAGTGTTTTTTTCTTAAAAAAAGAAAAAGAGGACCATTCCACAGGAAGGAGAATGGTATCCTGTAACAAGAGGAACTCCTCAACTGCCTCTGAACAAGATGGGGCAGAAAGCCATTGTTAAATAATGTCAGATAAATCCTAACATTACGCAAATTTTAATGGAACAACAATTGAAGAAAACTGTGGACAACTACCAGCAAAAATAGAGTGGTAATGCCTGTAGTAACATTATACTATAATGATGCTATTTAAACACTCTCCTTTTAGGTCCCCTAAATACTCTTACAAAGTCACACCAGTGAATTTCAATGAAGTTTTAACATGTGTTGGTATATAAAAAAACCATTACTGTATGAAGCTATCTTGAATTTCCCTCAGACACACTAAGAATCTAATTGTAAGCTGATAAATTCCTGCATACACTTCCTGTACTGCATTTCAGTATGGTTATTAGAAGAGTATTGACCTGGCTGCCCATAGAGTCCTTCTGATTCACGCATTTCTTCGTTCATCCGTGCCAAACGCAACCTACCATTTAGGAAACAAAGAGAACAATGTCATCTTCAAAGCACAAAAAATAGTACAGTGCAAGATCTGGACATCACATCATGGAGGTTATCTATGGATAATGAATTCTGATTTTAGCTCATTCTCTGTTTTTATGTAAAGGAATTTTGACTTTTTTTAACTTGCACCAGAATAGCAGAACTTAAATTATCTAGTCAAAAACCAGAATGTACAACTTACAATGTTACAATATCTGCATTTGCAGCTTCTACTGCTATACTCAATGGATCTTTCCCATCTTCATCAGTGGCATGCTGGTTTGCTCCTCGTTTTAGGAATAAGCACACTTGTCTGTTTAGAAAAAGCATTTAAGAATATTTTTTACAATAATAAAGGAAAAAACAAAATAGATTCAAGCTGGATACAATGCTTTGGCTTAAATCACCAAAAGACTCTCAAATACAACAAAATAGTACTGTTCATTTAGAACATGTTAACGCAGTAGTAAGCAAAACCTTTATTTAACCCACATTAGAAAACGTGTGTTTTGCTAGTGAAGGAGACTGCTAAATCAGATTATTTTCTTTCTCACAACCTGAGCTTAAGGAAAGCCTGTATCATCTGATATAATATTAAAATGCCAGAATATCTGGGGCAATGAGGAAGTTTCACATGAACAAGTACAGTAAAGGATGGCCATTTACAAACCATGGAGCATCAAGTTACCCAGTGTGTCCTAGAACTGTGGCATGATGCAGGGGCCCTCTTCCTTTCATGTCCCTGATGTTCACATTGGCCCCATTCTGCAGCAAAAATTCACAAGTAACCAATGAACCCTATGGAATAAAAACAAAGAAACAACTCAACACCAGATCTCTAGAATAAAGTCAAATCTGTTCTACCTTCTCACCACTTAGCCATGTGGTAAAGGAAACAGAAAAGATTTGCTCCTACATCAACTTTAAAGATTACTAAAATTATATTAATTCCTAACAAACAATTAACAGGAAAAAATAGTTCAGAAACAACTTTGAGAGAACACTGTAAACACAACTTCAGCATCATATCATTCATTAGTGAAACAAGCAGTTCAAAAGGAACAGTGACACAGAAACATCCCTGTAATCCCCTTCCCCTCCTCCCGTCAGCCAGGGCTGTATATCACATACCCCTCTCACTGCCTGAATGAGTGGTGTTGCTTTGTTTTCTTCTACATTGACCCAGTTTACTTCAGCTCCATGGGCCAATGCTTCTGCCATATGAGGAAGATTCTTCTCAAAGGCAGCTTGGTACAACTGCAATCCTGGACTAGGCTGTTTGGAGTCACAGAACACAGAAGACTCTTGCTTGTCTCCTTCTGAAAAGAAAAAAAATTGCTTAGCTAATCTCTGGTTTTTACAAGCTAACTCCTGGAATTCTGATCAAAACCATCACTTCTCTGGCATAAGGTGGCTCATTTGCAGAATGTTGTGTATTGCTGGCCTGTTCTGCCAGATTCCCTTGGCTTATTACAGCACTCAGGCATGGCCTCGTCACAGAACTAATCCTGCACAGAAAACATTCTCTCCACATTACTGGAAAATGCATATATCCTTCAATCAATACAGTACACGCAATTTCTAAGAACTTATTTTAGGTTTGAAGTGTGTTTAATTCTAAACTGCAAGAAACAAATAAAACTAATCTCCAGAGAGATGTGCTCATATGAATACATCTTTATCTGCAACAGCTTGATACACCTGAATATGAGGCTAATACTGTTCTGACCTAATTTTCATTAAAAGATACCATTGTCATTTACCAATTACTTTCTGTGGCCATCATCTTTGGGACTAAAGCAAAATCTTTCTTTTCATCTCAATAACAGTTATACAGAGTGAAGTCTGGAAGATTAAAACATTGTTATATAAAAACTTCCACAGGTTACAGCACCAGAAATGTTTTTATAATGCAGTCAAAAAGGATCCAAGCCACGTGCTGCCTGCCTACAGCTACAGCTGTGAACTACTGGATTTAAAACATACCTCAAGAGGAGTGCTTTGATGGAGAACAACTTTGCTTTATAAATGTTTTGGATGTTTTGACAAGCCATACTCAATACATCTGTCAGAACAGCATGCTAATATTAGACAGTAAATAATTTCATCAATCAATTTACAGAACTTCTGAGATGAGAGGGAAATGTTTAAATACAGTAAGTAGAAAACAGAATGCTGAAATAACATATAAAAGCCTATTATGTGTAACAGGAATTCTACCTCCAAGGATTTATCTATTTGTAAAAGGATTACACATTTCTGTGGAAACTCGTCTGCCTCAAAACGCAGCATTGCTCTATCTGCAAAAAACCCCCAAAATTTTGGATCAGTCTCACATGACTGGAAAAAATACAGTTCTTTGAACCTATTAAGAAGGATGAAATGCCATTGTTGGTAGCAAGCCTGGAGGAAAGATCACCCAAGCAATTTTTCCCCTTGTTAAAAGCATTTCAACCCACCAGGATAGCAGAGATACAAATTGTATCACCAGGCACTAATTTCTTTAGCAAAAAATGCTAGCTACCAAGTGGTTAAATGTTCATCTTAAAGAGCAAAGCCTGACATACCTGGTTCATACAAACTGTTAGCTGATATAGTAGAGGCAAGGTGTTCTCGGCTGTCATCAGTGCTCGGCTGGGTCCCACTGTCACTGCTTCGGACTGTTTTGGGGAGAAACTGTTATTACTATGCAGAGCCTAAGTTACCTGCTCCTCACCATGATAATAAAGCAAGCTCTTATACTTGGTCCTGAAGACATAATTTTTAAAAAATGGCTAGTAATTATTCAACATTCTTAATGCATCCATAGAAAAATATGGAGCCATATTTTGCAATCATAATATTTATAATAATAATAATAAATGTCAAAGATTACTAGAAAGGAAAAAAAAAATCAGGATAAGTAAAAAAGCTTAAATTATTTCATGAAAACATTAAGCAATGCAGTAGCCTGGAGACAATAGATTAAAGCAGGAGATGGCCACAACACACGATGGGTCACTAGTGCAAATACTAACACGCCACAGCTGTAGTACTTACTACTACGTAGTTTTGAAGAGGTATCAAAGTAGGAGAAGAGTGAATCTAGTTCATCAGGACAGAACAGAGACTCCCGCCTCGCCTCGTCGCTACTTACAGCAACCGCTGGGACATGCAAGTTAGCAAAGCAAAAGCAGGCAGTAAGGAAGGGACAGGGCGGGAGAGAACGTTATTGGAAAAATTAACAAGGGTGAAAATATGGAGGAAAGAAGGTGGTTAATCTGTTTCTGAATGATAAGCATCCCCATTTCAAATTCTTCCCCTTGGAAAAATGCACAGCTCTGAACAGGTCTTTTCTCCCCTATACTTCTGCACTATGCTACGACTCATTAAAAAGAGATTCTGATTTTTCTGCATGAGGCAGAAATAAATTAATATAAAAATATGTTACTTTAAAAAGAACATTGGTAATACAGCTAAGAAGATAAGCATGTAAATACCTTTTTGGGATGCTGCACCTTGTTCCCCTGCCAAAAGGGACTTTTCAGGGCCACTGTGCCTTTTCTCTTCCTGACTTGGAGACAAAACTTTTGTTCCAGATTCAAGCAGAGGTACTGATGCAGCTTGCTTCTCTACAAACTTTCTTTCCACATATTTTGCTCTGATGTATGCCTCCTTCTCCTGCCTGTCATATACAAAATCCCCCGAGTTAGTAGGCTAATATTTTAGTATTTTCATGTATTAAAAGAAAATCTATTTAATACTAAAGTCAGTAACCAAGACTGTAGCTAGGGACTGCACAAACACATAGCATATTTTCAGAAAGACGCAAAGCACACTGTCTAACTCGTTCTGGATTTGTGATGAAATTTCCATAAGGCTCAAAAGAAAGTAATTTTGTTAAATTCAGGTAAGTGTATTTTCTTTCAGGCAGACACTTTAGAAAGTGGTATGTGGAAGAAATAAGCATTAGTTACTGTATGTTACTTCTTGGTATTAAACCTTTATACATGTTTTACATTGTTAATAACCAATTAATAAGGCATATCTTTAGTTTCTTATGTAAATATGAATTGCAACATTTGTTAAGGGAATATCAAGATTACACATGAAAACAACAACAAGTCTTAGGTAGGCACAGCCACCAGTTCCATACTGCATACCAAAGTATTTTTTTCTTGTAACCTGAGGGTAATCAGCTTAAGACACAACACCAGTTGTGCCAAATGATGAGAGGGGCTATAATTACTACCACTGAAACTGCTGAAAAGCAGTTATCACTAGAAATAATACCCAGCAAGTCTCCTACAGTACTTATAATATTATCAGTGTCTTCGAATTATCAACACCCCATAAAACGCTGTTTTCTGTACTATAAAACTGCCTGGCAAGAAGCAGCACAGAACTGGAAATGTAGTGAAAAACCAAGTTTTAAGAGACATCCTGTACAGCAGCCTAAAGCACCAGGAAACTACCTTCAAACACAACTTAGCATTAGAGGAATTTAAGACAGCAGTACAATTATCAGAAGGCTACTGTAAAGCAGCAGAGCTCATGTACAATCTAGTCAGGAAGAAGAGAACGTTCTGGGGGATCAGGAAACAAAAGTCAAACTCAAGAACAAGGTCACTGTAAACAAAAGGCACAGCCAGAGGCTCCTTCCAGCAGCACTCACACACGGAGCAAGGCTGGCTGAGCTGGTACCAAGGAATGAGGAATCAAAAGCCACAGGGCCACGCTGATGCTATGGAGTTGTCATCAAAAGGAGGGAGGGAGATTGGAAAGAGAACAGATGAACAGAAGGAGCAGAAAGGGACCAACCCAATGAAGACAGAGAGCGAGAAAAGGGAGAGAGCAAAACATACTGGTGATATGGGGAAACAGAGTACAAAAAAGGAGTGCTACACAGTTAACTGGCAGCATCTTTTAAAGTTGGAGGCTGAATGAAGCAACAAGAAAAGAAAGTAACACACACTGTTAGTAAAATACTACCTTTGGCTTCCAGATTGAGGCTTCTTTACTCCCATTTTTTCCAACTTCACTTCATATATTCTGTTTATAACATCATTTCCCAATTCACACATAAGCTATAAAGCAAAATAAATATATTCAAATATCGTTGTAAAAAGCTTTACCTACCTATTTAATGAATTTTTAACCTCACTTGGCCTATTTTTACAACTCTGTGTTTTCCCTGGTGAAAGTGCACTTATAGAAATTAGGTTTATATAATGATAATGAAACAATCAGTGAATAGAGAGACCAAATTCTCAGCAAGATAACAAAAAAATACAGTCACACTTTTAAATGGCTTTTCCCTACTGAAAGGGGATTGAAAAACAACCACCAGAATGACATCTACATCTTGCATCAGTTATCCAGCTGCACACATGCACAAGTCCCTATGTCAGTATTTCAGTGTCACATGATTTTCATGGTCATCTTTCAAGCTGGAAGTTTAGCACAGAAACAGCACACAAGCAGTTTTTCTCCCATAAGCCAGCAGCATCTCCTGGCAAGAGCTGGTTCAGATTCTCAAGTATGATCATGCTTTAGGCTCATACACCACTTCCTAAGTTCTTTCAGCCCACTAAAAGACATTATTGGTCTGTAAATAGACTTGCCTTTTTAGATGTTGAAAATATCAGTTGAAACTGGCTGCTCAGAGTGCACTTGTGAACTTGAAGGTATTGCAAATTATCTGACTTGCAAGTTTGTAACACAAATGACTACTGCTACTGTAGGGATTATAAAACAGTGTGAACAACACACAACTATAAACATTTCCTACTCAAAAGTGAGGGACTTACACTGAGAACAAATGCAAGTGTTTTCTGCATTGAATTTTCTGATTCTAAAGCAGAGGCTTTAGAACAACAATCTGAGGACCAAATAGAAACATGTCTCAAAAATACTATCGTACCTTTAGGAGTTCAGGTTCCCATGAGTCCAGCGTTAAAGATCTTACTTTTGAAAAGTGGACTCCCAAGCTCCTAAACAGCATGAAAAAAATATTAACCTGTGACTACATGCTATATCTTAACTCAGACAGATATACCATTAACTTATGCAAATAATCACCTTAATTCTGTTTACAAACAGGGGTCTCTAATTTTGCTTCAATTTACATTTGAAGGGGCAAACACCACCCTTTCTAATTAAGACAAGGCACAATTCAAACACATCTCTGAAGAGTTCCCCAACCTGTGTATCCCAGAGCACTCAATGCACAGTGTGATTCCGAGGTTGATACTGGCCCAGCGAGGATCTGCCAAGCCACAATCACAGCAGGCAGCATTACCAGGAATACACTGAACTCGCTGCAGAGCACTCTCTCCCTTTAACAGCTTCTCTTTTGTCTCACTCCCAGATTCCAGGCTTCCAGTAGAAGGGGATGATTTCTTTTCCTGTTTCTAAAAGAAAAATGAAAAACAAACCAAGAAAAAGAGACATACTAAATTAAAGAATATCCAGAAAGAAATATCCCTCAGATACTGACTGTGCACTAAGCACCCTAGAAAAGTCACTTCTGTATTTGTGATAACGGAAATCCATATAACTGAAAAAATGTTTAGCTTCCTAGGAGAAATAGTGAACTTCATGAGACTATCCATTGAATTTTAATAACACTAAAGAAAAAGGTCATAAAAACATACAGGCCAAAGTAACATTAATGAGATGACAGATTAGATATAATTTACAGCCTTCAAAATTCTATTGCATTTCCACTGGAAGACAAACAATGGATTCTTTTTCCCTTCCCTCTCATTAAAAGAGGCTTAACATATTTTAAGTTTTCAGCATCTAAAGGAGGGGTTGCTGTTTGGTTGGTTTTTCAACTCACCTCAGATTCATCCCCTTTCTCTCTATATGCTGTGGCAATACTGGTCTGAACAGCCTTAATCCAGGCCTGCCGCAGCTTTTCCGAGTCAGCCTGGAGCATGCAGCTCCTGAGAGAAACCACACAGGACTCTGTCAGAGAGGGCAGGGAGCCAACATCCAACAACACACAGCTCAGTAAAAACTCCTGAGGAAGGTTCTTGCTATCCCCACAACTGTATTGTTTAGGAGGCATCATCTAATATACCCATTTATTTTGAGGTAACAAAGCAGCTGAGTCTTTGTGAATTGCAAACTCCATACTTCAAAATTATTTGCAGGTAGTGCTAAAACATACATATATGACTCTTCAAATAACCCAGAGAATGGCTAAGCTTCCTATTCCTTTTCCTACTCCAAATTTTTCGTTTTCATATCCTCATATGCATTTTACCCCCATGATTACACAAGATTTGTATCAGTCCTTAAAAACACACTTTCATTCACTGAGATCAAGGGAGAATAATTTAAAGCTCTCTGACAAAGAATGAACTACTTTTCACACCAACAGTCAAAAGAAGCAGGTCATGAAATATAAAACTGTTGAAAACAGTTCAAAAAGCACAAGCTAAATACAAGTTACAGCAAACCACAAATGAGGATAAAAACATCAGGATGGACAGAAATCTATTTGGAAGAGAAATGTAATTGAGTGGAGAGTGTAGATAACACCTAAACCTAAAAGCAGGATGACCTTGTACCAAAACTTAGAATATGGTCACATCTCAAAATCACTTAAGAGGAATCCATGTCCTGCCCTTGCTGTGGCAGGATGCCAAACTTATCCAAATACAGACAATGCACTGCACTGCTGGAGCTGAAAAATAATTTCATTTGGCAGTTTCATTGGATTCTGAAATATAATTCAACATTACAACTTATTTATATGCTTCTCTCTCATTTCACTAATCGGAAAGGTGAAGGAACTGAGATGTATTTTCTACCTTACTAAGCAACTGATAGTATCAGTTACTACCAAGCTGCAACAGTTCTGCACCACAAGCCACTAATGCAAAAAGCACAAGAATGCATGTTTACTTTAATACCAAAAGTAAACTAAATACCAAGAACACTTCTCACAGTATCACTTTCTCTTAGCCAAAATTTCAGAGGACAGAATTGTTCAGATAGTTTTCCTGTTTTGATCTATCCCAAGAGAAATGTTAGTCTTAAAATGTAAGACAACTGAATGTAATGATTTTTAAAAAATTTTTAAATTAACATACTCCATCATTTCTCCTTACTTTGTTGGAGAAACCACCTCAAAACAGAAACGTCTTTCTATGTCTTCACAGTGTTTAACTGTGCAGAGACGCAAGTCTTCAACAACGACTGTGGGATTATCCTAAGAAATAAACATTAGCAAAAAAGTCACAGAGGAAAAATAATATAGTTGCTAATAATCCCAAATTACACATAATTCTATTTGCCTGTTTACACAAACTTTTCCTCCAAAAATCAAATTTGCAGTAAGTGGATTTGGAGATACCTAGCAAGATATATTTAAATAAATTTTAATGTTTAGTTACATTAATGAAAATTTAATACTAACTTTGGAGAATTTCTTTTTGCCTACAATCCAATTCACTAAGTAACTGACACTTTAAACTTAAACAACAGTATTCAAATAACAGTGTTCCCTGGACAATATACTTTCTAAGAGATTATATTAACTCACAAAAAAATCTGAAAAATTATGGATCAGCACTATTCTAAGTGCCAAATAAAAAAACCAGAAGCTGAACGCAGTGGTTTTGAAAACTTGATTCAATTCATAAGAATTCCATTCTAAACTACCAGCATTTTAAAACTGCAGCTGAAAGAAAAAAAAAAGGTAATGGGAATTCACAAACAGAAAGTGCTGAACCAAATGGGTTCACACAAACTCAACTCTTTGTTTCCTTTCCAGCCACTGAAATGAACCCTTCGACTTGACAGCATCAGATAAGAAGGAACAGCCTCTGAACCCAGGCTGTCTGCCGTGAAGACAAATGAATTGCCATAAGCTCTTTCCTCTTTTTCCTCCCTGCTGTCTCCATACCCTTCTCTAGTTTTTTCCAACCCGAAGAGCAATTACAGTCAATGTGGTGCAAAAGTAGACTCTAGAACAGAAAACAAAGGAGCAGGGGCCCAAAAGCTGACTGAAAAGCCTTCTACAGCTTGGGGCAGAGCTGGAATTGCTGCTGTAATATACAGCTACTGCACTTCCCCACCAGCAGAAAGGCACATATTGACTGCTGATCCACTGTGCACTTTCAGCAGTAAATACATGTACAAAGCAGCCCTGTCTCATAATAAATCTTCCATTCCTTTCCCCCCTCTCCCCAGCTGCTTAATTTGGTATGTGAACCAGGACATAACTGGAGAGAACAAGTCCTGAAAGAGTTAAACACAACTGCTCAGAGAACAGCATGCAATATTTGACTGCCAGCAAGTGTGCACAAGCCTTTTGGGACCAACAACTTTTGAGGCTCCAACTAGGTTACAAAATCCACAGCAAATAAAGTATGTGCATACAAGTCACTGTGCAGGAATCTCAGTATCCGTGTAGGCATTGGTCTCATTTTACAAAGGGAGAAACTAATTTAGAAAAAGCAGTAGGTTGTTGAAGATCACACAGGATGCCAATGTCAGCAGCACTGTTTCCCCAATCCATTGGTGAAACCACCACACAAACCCCAAACTACCCCAAGCCAGTTTTCAATTCCTACCTTAAATTTCTTCTGGTACACAAGTTGGTTATTTTGTATTGAGAACCAGCGCCTATTCAAATGAAGAGACATCCAGAGAATACATAACTGATTTTGCAGGGCTTATTTGAAATGTGCAAACATACAGCCTACAGAGAGACTGCATAAAAGAATTCACAAAAGTAAGGCTGCAGTCAGTTTTGGCAAGTATTTTATGAGAATATTGAAAAAAGGGAAAGCAGAGACAAAACAGAAAAAGCAAGGTTCAAATAATTTGAATCCTAAACAAACACATTCATGTTATGACAACATTAGTTAAGCTATCACAAAAATCATTTTCATTTCAAAGAACATTTCCTTCTGTATTTTAGCAGCAAGGTACAATTTTAATTAACTGTTTGATAACACAAATTCAGATAGTTTGAATAACAAAAATACTTAAACCACATAAACTACTTCAAAATATTTTTAAGGGTAGAACTAAGAAATAACTTACTAAGGCACTAAAAATACTAGTGTTGCTATCCCATTCAGGTTTACTACCTACCTATATTGGGCATTCCTTTAAATTTTAGATCCTAAAATAAAAAGACTGCATATAAAAAATA